>JANAVB010029818.1:5993428-6121229 GCA_029216955.1 Iris pallida | reverse complement strand
TATATATATATATATATATATATATATAATCCACCCATTTTGGATGTATCGATACATCCAAAATCTAGACCGTTGGATGTTAATCCAACGGTTCAGATTAAATTCAGATGAAATAATGCAGGAGAAATCATTTAATGCTGTTTTTGACTTTTGACCTCTTGTTAACTTGCTATAGCAGGTCATTCTTCAATGCAATTTTTCAATGAACGCCCTAAATTAACTCATATTTACTTTCTCTTTCGTCCAGGTAATTTAATATTTTGTGCAACTACGTATATAAAACAATAATTATGTGTCGGCCGGAAAGGAAGGACACAGTGTGTCCAGGTCTGTAGGCTATGTAGACGACGACACCACCGCCGCTGGCGATCTAGATGGTGACACCGACGACGAAATGGTACATTTAGGACGGAGAATGGTACATTTAGGAAGCCGATAAAAGCTCGTTCTCTCAAATATTTTCTTTGTGTAAATTAAATCCAGGGAGGACACAATCCCTAAGGACACAGTGTGTCCAGGTCTGTAAGCGATGTAGACGACACCACCGCTGCTGGCGATCTAGATGAGGACACCGACGACGAATGGTACATTTAGAACGGAGAATGGTACATTTAGGAAGAAGAATGGTACATTTATGAAGGAGAATGGTACATTTAGGACGGAAAATAGTACATTTAGGAAGCCAATAAAAGCTCGTTCTCTCAAATCTCTTCGTTGTGTAAATTAAATCCAAGGAGGACACAATCCCTAAGGACACAGTGTGTCCAGGTCTGTAGGCGATGTAGACGACACCACAGCTGCTGGCGATCTAGATGAGGACACCGACGACGAATGGTACATTTAGGACGGAGAATGGTACATTTAGGACGGAGAATGGTACATCTAGGACAGAGAATGGTACATTTAGGAAGCCAACAAAAGCTCGTCCTCTCAAATCTCTTCTTTATGTAAATTAAATCCAAGGACACAATTCCTAATTTTAGTTATTGCTTAGCAGAGTCTGCTTAGTTGTTTTAAAATTGTGGTGTTGCTTCTGTGACACTTTCATCTTTAATCTCATGTTTTCTATGAATATGTGTTCTGTTTGATTTTGATTTAATAATCTTTCCGTAATTAGTTTTTTTGTTTCATCTAACAATTTAATATTTTTGTTATAAAGCTACAGGCCATGGTGGTGGTGGTGGAAGGAGAAACGGAGATGAAGAAGGAAAGAAGAAGAAGTTCCGGTTCGCGACGGACTTCGTCGAGTTCCTCAATCAAGCGAAATTAAACCTCTTATAGAGTTCCTTAATTGAATTGATCATGATAACCTTTTGTATTTTTCAAACGGCTAGTAGAATCTTCCTCGAGCCCTCCTCAATCAAACGGCTAGTAGATTCTTCCTCGAGCCCTCCTCAATCAAACGGCTAGTAGATTGTTTGCTAGTCTCAAAATTTATTTGTCTTTCCATCTTCCTCACTTTTGTACTTCTCTCTTGCTATATATACAATAGTTTTCTTGTTTCATAGTACTATTATTCATTCTGAAGTACATTGAATAGTTTTCTGAAATACAATAATTTTTTTGTTCTCAAGATGTCTACTCGTGTGGTGGAAAATATAGAAGACGTAGAAGATTGGTTGCCAGCTCCAAATGAAACCTTCATTCCGCGTATGTTGCGCAAGATTGAAGAATATATGTCGACGATTTCAGCTGATGTTGTAAAGATCAATTCTAAGCTTAGTTCATTAGAAATTGAACAAATGAATTTATCTCGACATTTTGAGAAGATTGAAGAATCTTCAGCTTTGAAGAAGGCAACTTCATCTGGAGCATTTAATAATGTGAAGGTGGTTTCCGTTGAATCTTCTTTCGATAAGGAGGACGTGGAGCTACAGTCTCGTAGTAAAGCATTGGACCGAATGCTTGCATTGTCCCCTACAAAAGAAACTGACTTTAGCAGTTCTTCTAAAAGAATGTGCGAAAATTTACATCCGATCACACCATCGAAAAGTTTAACAAGGGGTTCAACCTCGAAGCCTAGCAATTGTACTAGTGGTTCTTCGAGTTATTACGGCTATATTTTTGCCGATGATAGACCTGACGAGTAAGTAATATGAGTTTTGATTTAATTTCAACAGTTTTTTCTCCTAATTTATTCGTTTCTTTTCTTAGAGAAATAATATCATCTTGCAACAAAAACTATGTGTCTCGGTTTGAGATGAAGACCTTAGCTCCTTTAACGAAAATTAGCAATGGGGTATGTATAGAGAGTACATTTCTTCTTAGATGCCATCTATGTTTACTTCGATTCCATCGCTTATATTTTTAATAATTTATTCAGATTGTAGGCATTGTCTCTGCTCTTCTCACCGCGGAGGAATGGAAAAGAACCTCCAATAAAGCTAATGTATGGTTTTTACCAATAAAGATATCGGTGAGTGAGCATTTTATTCTTCAATGCATATGCATTAACAATTTTCTCGTTTGTTTGTCCTTCGTAATGTATTGGTTGATGTGTATGTAGAAAGAAACGTTACCTCCATCCGACAAAAAGCTTCATCAAATATGGAAGAAGTACAAATATTTTTAGGATTACATGGGATCTTTAAGCACTTGTAACGAGGTATTAATGTATTTCTGTTTAAATATTAATCCTAATTTTCTGAATATTTACTAATTTGTTTTACTTAATTAATCCTGATTCAGATATACATACCCATTCATTTGGACGGACACTATACTCTTGCAAGAGTTCTGGTTAAAAAAAGGACTGTTGAAATTTGGGACTCACTTGCATCTAAAGATGATCCGATTCAAAATAAAACAGTCATAAAAGAAATAGTAAGCCCATATTCATCAATTTTTATGAATTTGGTACAAGATACGTGGTATACTAATACATATTGTATTCTGGTAATTGTAGCTTTCAAATTTGGATCTCTTTCTCGAAGAAGAGATTTTGAAGTTGAGAGATGCTAGGTTCAGCTTTTCTACTTTTGCAATAAAACGTCCTTCTTATGTTCCCCGCCAAGGCAATTCTCTTGATTGTGGGATTTTTGTAATTGCATTCATGAAAGACCGATGTAGTCTAGACTACCGTTCTCTCGATGTAAGTCTGAAAATATGTCGTCAAAAACTTACACTTTTTAGAGCAATATTTTTGATGTTATGTTTGTTATATGCAGTTTGTTGCGAGAATGGAAAGACGCAAAGCTGCTGAATGGATTACAACTTCAGAGCACAATGAAGAGCTAAAGAAGTCAAATCTGAAATGATTGAATATGGAAGACGATGATTTTTTTCTTCTTCTTTTATATCTAATGTATGGCAACCCCTAATATATTATGTTCATTTATTTTGTTGAGTTGTAATGACATTTTTGCCAAACGGCTTCGATTTTTTTATTAAGCAGAATCATTTTTGTCCTTCAAATTAATATAATTAAGCAGAAAGGAGTCTTTTGCCCTTCCATCGAATGACATTTTTGCCCTTCTAATTAATTCAAAACACCCCCGAACCCTCTTATTACAAAAAAAAAATCGTTTCGATTCTTCCTCTTCTTCCATACTCCACTCTGTACTCAAACCTAGGTTATTCTCCTCCAAAATCTTCAAACCTTCCTCCCATTCGTAATCTTCACACCATGTCGGCATCAGGGCAGAATCATCACCGGCAGCATCACCATTTAGAGAAGATACACTAGTTACAGAAAATCCAAAAGCGATTGACGGAGAACAACCGAAACCCTATTCTAAGAAAGTTCAGCAAAAGAAAAAGGAAAAAGTTGCTAAACAAAAAGAAGTGCAAGAAGAAGTGCAAACAGAAGGTATAACTTTGATTTTATGTTAGCAAATTTTGTATATATTACAAGAAAAATGACATTCTCCGTCATAAAACGCATTTGAATGTTAAATTCTATTCGCCGTTTAATTTGGAACGGAGAATGGAATTCTCCGTCTAACTTGAAACGGAGAATAACATTTCCAGTGTTAAAACACATTAGAATGTTCATTCTCCGTTTTATATTAAACGGAGAATGACACTCTTCATGTCATTTGAAACGGAGAATGACATTCTCCGTGTTAGTTTACACGGAGAATGTCGTTTCCAGTGTTAAAATCCATAAGAATGGCCATTCTCCAACCTAATTTTTTATTTTTTGTTTTGTAGAAAAAAAATCTGTCAGGAATAAGGATTCAAGACTTTTTCGTTCTACCTTCAAGCCAATGCTAAATCTTATGAAGGAGGTCAATCAAGATGTTGGCCGTTTACCTGAGCCAGTTATTGGTTCCTTGAAGAATACCGGTTTCTGGAATTTTGTCAAAATTTTCTACCAAAACAGAGTCTACATCTCCGAAGTGGCCAAGGTAACGGAAGAACTTGAGAATTTAATTGCAAGTTACACAGAAGAAGAAGATGGCATCCGGTGCTTTGAATTGAGCACCACTGTTAAAATCGCGCCAAGCGTCGACGATATGGCAGTCATATTCGATCTACCGCTGAATGAAGAAAACGTTGATGATATTTCTTACAGAAGATTGATAAAGGAAAAACAACAGCACCCCACACCACCAGCATCATTGAGCCTGCATAGAGATCACTTCATAAGATTGCTGGCTAATACTAAGGGCAAACACTCAGAAGTCACGAATAAGGAAGTGAGAGACAAGTTCTCTGAATTGTTACGACGGCTTCATGGTGGAGATAACGCTGTTAATCCAGATGATTTGGCCAAGCTAATAATCTTTCACTTGTGCCAAACAGTATTCTTCATAAAGTCTGGCGGTTCAAATTTGCCGTACAGATTCTTGGCTTTGGTAGACAGTGTGGACGTCATCAACAATATATGCTGGCCAAGGTTAATCCTGGCATATGTAATGGATAGCATAAAGAGGAGTAGAAGCAAAACTGAACAGAGGAATTACTCAATGGCTTTCCACAAATTGGAAGGTAGCATAATAAACTTCCTCTATTGGTTTGCAGAACATAGTAAATTTGTGGAAAGGAAGTTCGTCCCAATTCCTGATTACCCAAGATTTTCACATGGAATGGGTACGAAATCTCAAACTTCCTCAAGACCGAATATCACAACAAAATAAGATCGAAGATGATATTGGAAGATCTGGTTATACCTGTTGGAGAATAAGAAGGGCACAAAGAAGATGAGCCACCTATAGAAGAAGTTGAAAAAGAGGGAGAGGAAGAACACCAAGAAGCAGGTGGGGATAATTTTGATAAACAACGGATACCACAGCATCATGAAATGGGCGCTGTGATGGACGACTCAGCAAAGGAATTGGAGGATTTGAGAAGACATCATTCTGATATTCTTGCGTAGAATGAAGAACTCAAAGAAAAGTTAAAAGAGATGGAGGCACAAGGAGCGCAGTTACGTGCAACCAACCTTGAGAATGCCATACTGAAAGAAAAGCTGAAATAGCTCGAGGTAGAAGAAGCGCAACAACGTGCAGTCAACATTGTGATGGAGGGCTCTATGCATGAAGTGGAGGATTTGAGAAGACATCATTCTGATATTCTTGCGCAGAATGAAGAACTCAAAGAAAAGTTAAAAGAGATGGAGGCACAAGGAGCGCAGTTACGTGCAGCCAACCTTGAGAATGCCATACTCAAAGAAAAGCTGAAAGAGCTCGAGGCAGAAGAAGCGCAACAACGTGCAGTCAACGTTGTGATGGAGGGCTCTGTGCATGAACTGGAGGATTTGAGAAAGCAGAATTCAGTTCTTATTGCAGATGTACATGCACAAGATAAAATCTTTTCTATTTCAAATTTCTTATTTGTAATCTTCCAGGAGAATGGCCATTCTCCGTGGATTATAACACGGAGAATGGCATTCTCCGTGTTATTTGAAATGGATAATTGCTATTCTCTATCATTCCGATACTGGGAAGGTTATTCTCCGTGTAATTCCAAACGGAGAATGCTATTCTCCGTATTATATTACACGGAGAATGTCATTCTCCGTGTTAGATTCACATCATACATTTCATTGTTGTTTGTTTTATTTCAGTACGAATAATCGAACAACTCAGTGAAACCAATGAAAGGCTCGTTGAGAAAAAAAGGGAGCTTCAAAATAAAGTTGAATCTTTCAATATTGAAGTCACTGAAAAGGATGGAAAAATCCTTGATCTTGAAGCCATGGTTGTAGCATTACAGCGTCAGGAGATTGAAGCAGCTGCTGAACCCAAAAGAAGAGGAGGATCGGGGGGAAAGAGGTTAATAAAAAGCAATACAGTCGGAGAGGCTAATAAAAAGTAGAAGATTAATGCCGCTCCGAAATTCGGAGGAGACGCCAAAATGGCTGAATTAAAGAACAACCGTGTCATACTAAGGGAATGCGATGAACTCTTACTTTGGAAATATGCGGATGAAGAGCTGAAGAAACAATGCATCGACATCGTAATTCCCAAAAAGAAGTGTCCAAAGTATGTATTCTGAACCCTTTTTTCTTTTGTTTTTTCTAGACTTTTTTCACAATTATGTAATGAGAATCTATCTTTATTAATTTAATCTAAACTAAATTTATGTGCAGTGATATTGTATACATATTTTTTTCGGAAGAGGATAAAAATGGAGGTTCAGTCCAGCTGTCGGCAGTAGACATGCAAGACATACTCAACTATGACGACATGGAGGCTGGCATACTGGACATAATAATAAGGAAGCTGAGAGAAATTCAAGGCAGTAAAAGGTGTGCCCCGTCTAGTTCAAAGGACGTGCCATTGATCCAGAAGCAAAAGTCGGCGCCCCAATCACATAAGTGGTCTGCATTCATGATGGCCCACACATTCGTAAGAATTCAAACAGAAAAATCCATATTCATGTGTACACCGATAAAAAATGACCAAAAAAAATTACTCATGATATTGTGTTTTGTTTTTGGAAAACAGACCATCGTTGAACGTGCCAATGAACCAGACGCAAAAGCCGGCACCCTTCAATACATCCAAACAGATGTAGTAGACTTCGTCATGGGTTTGGAGGACGACATAGAGTTGCTATTCATCCCACTGTTTAATTCATCCATCAAACACTATACTCTGCTCACATTCAACTTTATCTCCTACGACTGGACACACTACAACTCCTTGAGGTAAACCACGTACGATAAGTGCAAGGTGGATGCAGAATTAATGAAGAACACCATAGAGCCTATCGTCAGGAGAAAAGTTGATATGATGAGGAAGAGATACCCGGCGAAGATGGAGTATGAGAGCAAAGTGCTGAATTGTTCTCCAAATTGCCCACAACAACGGACACCCAACTACCTCTTGTACACAGCGTATTATATGAATATGTTGACGACTACTCCCTTCGAAATACCGGGAGGACATGACGATGAAACTCACCAGAAGATGACAATGATGAGGTTGGCATTGGCTAAGGAGTTGCTTTCAAGCAAATATGTAACAGGAACCAAGCAATGACGTTGTAAAACAACAATGTAATTATGATGTAATTGGGCAAGGAACTTATGTCTTTTATAAGCTCTGTTTTTATAATAAAATTATTTTTGAATTACATTTACATTGTCAAAACCACGAAAAGTTTGACTTTTATTTACATATGAAAGTCTGAACTACTACATAAAATCCTACAACCAAGAAAAAGTTGAATAAGACGGAGAATTCCATTCTCCGTGTCATTTGAAGTGAACCAACAGGGAAGAGTCTTGCCAAGGCGGGGGATCGCTAGAGTCCAATGAATCTGCCCCTTCGGATTATATTCTCCGTTTTATTTGGAACGGAGAATGGCATTCTCCGTTTACTTGAAACGGAGAATATCTTTCCCGTTTAAATTAAATCGTTTGAGGATTATATTCACCGTTTATTTCGGAACGGATAATAACATTCTCCGTCTGTCTTGAAACGGATAATAACATTCCCAGTGGTAAAACACATTAAAATGTTCATTCTCCGTTTTTATTTAAACGGATAATGACGTTCTCCGTGTCTTTTGAAACGGAGAATATTATTCTCCTTTTAGTTTGAAAAGGAGAATGAAGATGAGCTTGATGAGAATATGACGAGGTTGGTATGGGCTAAGAAGACTACAATGATGAGGTCGGTATGGGCTAAGAATTTGCTTTCAAGAGAATATGTAACACCACCAACCTAGCAATGACATTGTAAAACAATAACGTAATTATGTAATGGGCAAGGAACTTCTGTCTTTTATAATGTCTGCTCTGCTCTGTCTTTTATAATAAAATCATTTTTGAGTTACATTTATATTGTGAAAATCACGAAAAGTTTGACTTTTATTTACATATGAAAGTCTGATCTACTATATAAAATCCTACTATCAAGAAAAAAGTTGAATGTGAGCTGCGTGCGGGCATCACAGAACAATGGAACTCCTTGAGGCAAATAAATTCCTTGAGGCAAATCACTTCATCGTGCATCGTCAGAGCAATAGAACTCCCTGAACAAAGGAACTCCGTGCATAGTCAGAGCAATGGAACTCCACGAACAAAGGAACTCCGTGCATAGTCAGAGCGAATCAAAGTACGAGCGCTTCGACAGAGTGTGGGTTGGCAATCAACCCAAACCCTGCGGTTCTTCCAGTAACCAACAGGAAAGAGTCTTGCCAAGGTGGGGGATCGGTAGAGTGCATCTCCAGGATGAAGAAGGATGCCTTTGCAAGGTGCTCTGCCTCAAGGAATTCCTTTGCAAGGTCTTTTGCTCTCAAAGAATTCCTTTGCTTCTATTCCCGTGCCTCAAGGAATTCATCTTGCTCTTGCTCGGACGATGCACGATGAAGTAATTTGCCTCAAGGAGTAATCCAAAGGTTCCTATGCTCTAACGAAACACGATGAAGTGATTTGCCTCAAGGAATTCCTTTGCCTCAAGGAGTTCCATTCCTCTGACGATGCACAATGAAGTGAATTCAGTTCATCGTGCATCGTTAGAGCAATGGAACGCTTTGAGGCAAAGGAATTTCTTGAGCCAAATTACTTCATCGTGCATCATCAGAGCATATAAACCGTTGGATGACACCTTGAGACAAATCACTTCATCGTGCATCGTCTGAGCAAAGGAACTCACTGAGACAAAGGAATTCCTTGAGGCAGAGCACTGTGCAAAGGCATCCTTCTTCATCTTGGAGATGCACTCTATCGATCCCCCATCTTGGCAAGACTCTTTACTTGAGGCAAAGGACCTGCAAAGGAATTCACTTCATATTGCATTCTTTCGAGCAATGGAACGTCCTGAGGAAAAGGAATTCCTTGAGGCAAATTACTTCGTCGTGCATCGTCGGACCAATGGAACACGTCGAACAAAGGAACTCCTTGCGGCAAAGGAACACCGTGCATAATCCGAGCGAATCAACGTGCGGGCGCTTCGACAGAGCGTGGAACGATAATAAACCCAAACCCAGGCACATCTCAGTCTTCTGAAGGACTTCACCACCGTGCATCGTCGGACCAATGGAACACATCGAACAAAAGAACTCCTTGCGACAAAGGAACACAGTGCATAGTCCGAGCGAATCAACGTGCGGGCGCTTCGACAGAGCGTGGGTTGGCAATAAATCCAAACCCAGGCACATCTCAGTCTTCTGAAGGACTTTACCACCAAAGCTTCTTCGAACGAGGAGATCGACAACCAAGAGAAAAGCGTCTTGCCAAGGCGGGGGATCGGTAGAGTTTATCTCCACAAGAAAAGCTATGTGAGACGAGAACAAACTCTCCCTACACTACTGTCATTTATAGGCATGGAACAACTCGGACTCATGCGCCAAGTGGCAGCCACTTCGAATTCAATTCAATTAATTTTCATCAATATCAATGCATCTGCCCCTTCTCAAGTAAAGCTAAGTAAGACTAGAACAAACTCTCCCAACTACTGCCATTTATATGCCATTAATACCAATGAATCTGTCCCTTCGAATTCTGCCAACTTTGATGAGGGTTTCAATGAGAGAAACTTTGATACAGTAGGGGGTATCAAAGTTTTGATACCCCCTATGTATGACATGTGGGCCATCTCAAAATTTATGTGTATATATATATATTTACACATTTTACAAAGCAGGAGGGGCCCACATGTCATACATAGGGGGTATCAAAACTTTGATACCCCCTACTGTATCAAAGTTTTTTTATGACATGTGGGCCCTCTCAAAATTTATGTGTATATATATATGTGTACATATTTTATAAAGCAGAAAGGGCCTACATGTCATACATAAGGGGAATCAAAACTTTGATACCCCCTACTGTATCAAAGTTTTTTCCTTTTAAATGGGCCCCATACATAACTTACAAAAAAAGTATAAATAAAACAAAATTTTGTTATAGTCAAGATTTGAACCAATGACCTCTTAAATACAAGTCTAGCATTGTAACCACGATACCACAATAGCATTCTCCATGTTTTATTAAACGGAGAATAGCATTCTTCGTTTTGAATTACACGGAGAATAGCATTTCCAGTGTTAAAAACACATTAGAATGTTTATTCTCTGTTTCAATTTGAAACAGAGAATTGTAGGAGCGTAAAAAGTGCTCTATGGACTGAGTCAAACAGATTGAAAATTTTACGCCTAGCTATTTTACGCAAGCTACTTTACGCCAAGGCAGTTTATTAAGTTTTACGCCCGGGGACAGGCTGTCAGGTCTCATTTAATGCAAAGTGATAATGAATCTGACATAATGATTTGCTGACAGCGTATAAACATAGAATTCGAAGAGATTGGATTTACACCAAATCTAATACTTGTCGTATGGTGTGCAGAGAAAGCTACTTTACGCTCATTAAAATCACTTCTTTTTTCGTACGATAGTTATGTGAGTTTTTACGCTCAAGGCTATTGTGAGTGTAAAGTCTATTTGGGCTAATTTTTACGCTCAAGGCTATTTTAGCCACTTTACGCTGAGAAGTTTTATTTGGGTTATTTTTATGCCAGTTTGCCACTTTACGCTTGAACCATATTTTGGGTTGTTTTTACGCCCAATCCTTCCTGACAACTTTGGAACGTGGTTTATCCACGTGGCTTTCGTGCCACATTTATTGAAGAACGTGTGTACGTGTTCCCTATTTTTGTTAAAGTAATGGGACACGTGTCAACATACGTAGAGGGTGACTCCCATCGTGGGTGACAGTTACCAGCGTAAAAACCCAATTTTGTTGCTTTTTTTTGCACAATGGGTCAAGTCTATAAATAGACTTATTTTTCACATTAAAGGCATCATGATCAGAGAGACAGGAGAGAATACAGAGATCAGAGCCTAGAGACTTTGATTTTTCGAGAGCATTCTTCTTCAACTTTTCTTCCAGAACAGAGTGAAGCAAAGCAGAAAAGCATTCGACCTCGCCATCAGTGCCCAAGTGCGTCGATACCTTTCTGGTGACTTAGTTCTTCCGGTTGTTCATCTTCTAGCAGTGATCTTCATCATCATCGTATGGTCCAAGGAACAAAGTGATCGCCTTCAGATCAGACTTCCATAGCAATACTTTCCAGAACAATTTGTACTTTCTATACTTTTTCTCGTTTTATTTCAAAAGCCAATTTTAGGCATTTTGTTAAGTAAAACAAAATGGCGACTCTGCTGGGGGCGACCTTCTCCTCTGACGAGGAGGCAATTGCTCAATACGATGATGTGTTGGTCGGATCGACCAAGAAGACTCTGGTTGTACAATTCGACCAGACTGCCTATGAAGAAATGCTCCGAACTGGGGGTGGTACTCGCTAATCTAATGTTCAGAAATCGAAGAAAGCCCAAAAAGTTTGGATTCCCAAGTCCAAAGCATCCTCGGATCTCCCGACTGTCTCTGAAGGCAAAGGAATCCTTCCTACTCCTGTTGTAGGGGCTCCCATTTGTAACGAGGCAGTCCTTACTTCAGAGTTGTACCCTGAGCGTAAAAATAAATCTCCTGTCTGTGACAGTGAAGATTCCCAAGTTTTACGCCCAGCGTGTAAAAACCAGGTTTTACGTCCAGTGCGTAAAAACAAAGATTTACGCTCTGTGCTTAAGAATAAGTCTCCCGTCTGTGACGTGGTAGACCCTAATATTTTACGTTCTAAGCGTAAAAATAAGTCTCCCGTCTGTGACGCGGTAGACACACAAAATTTACGCTCCACGCGTAAAAGAAAATCTCCCGTCTATGACGTGGCAGATACTCATGTTTTACGCTCTGTGCGTAAAGGTAAATCTCCTGTCTGTGGCAGTGTAGATAAAATTTACAAGGATGCTTCTGCATCTAAGGTGAATGTACCTGCATGCATGAAGCATAAAAACATAGTTGGTAAAACTTCTGTTTTTAACCAACAACCTTCTTATACTGCTGTACGCAAAGTACCAAACCTTCAAATTACGCGCAATACTGATGGAGTCCTTTGTGCTAAAAAATCTCAGGATTTATGCACACAACTCCAAGCACGTAAAAATACACAGGTTGGTTCTACGAATGCAGCCAGTGGTCTTCTTTATACACAAGGGACTAAACGTTTCTCTATCCCAAATGTAATAAAGAAGACTACTTCTTCTGCTCCTCCTGATTTATGCGAGTTGTTAGTGCAAAAGCGTAAAGATAGACGGTCTCCTGTGACACTCCCTCAAGGGAATCACCATTGCGAGTGTCATCAGATTGTAATCAAGTGTTGTTGTTCGGCTTCTAAACGGTCAGTTTTTGATCGGTTAAGTTTCAATACGCCTCAACAACAAGTTGATGACCAAGAACATGAGTTGTCATATGCGTCAGTCAATATGGCATCTCATACCAACAGAGGACGACGTCCAAGACGCAACACGTCCCAAACTCCAGGACAACAATAATTCAACAGACTTCTTGATACATTTGAAGGAGTATATCAGAATACTCGATCAAGAAGGCAAAAACAGTTGCAGACTTCTAATTCAGAAGCTGGGGGTACTCAATCTCTTGAGTCCGAAATAGATAGTGTCGATTCATACCTCTATACCAATCCTTCTATATCTTCAAAAGAGGTTGAATCCTACGCTATTGGAGATGAATCGGAGACGTCATCTGCTAATACAGAACAACGTCTCACTGCCGTTGAACAATCATTAAAGGACATGCTTACTATGTTGCTCAGCCGGCAGTAGCAACACCGGTGCAAGTAGCAGCGCAAACTTAAGATAGTCAAGGGGTTGATATACCTTTGAATATTCAAGAGCCTGCTGTTAACTAAAATTCTACATCCCCAGATTCCATCATTCCAGAAGATGTGCCACCTCCGGTGGGAGTTACGGTACATCCGACAACAATGCAATCAAATGTGCTTCCTCAAACAAGTGAAGCTATTCAAGCAGTGCGAGACATAAAAGCACAGTTTGAAGTTCTGAAGTATAAGGATCAACTCCAGAGGTTAGGGATTAAGCAACCTTACCCTCCTCATTGCAATGATGTACCCTTTCCACCAAAATTCAAGCCACAATCAATGGTATTGTTTGATGGAAAGGCTTCTCCTAGTCAGTATATCAATTATTTTGATATTATGACTGTGCATCTGCAGAAAAATGATGCTCTTCTCACTCGAGTGTTCATCGGATGCTTGACGGGTTCAGCTTATGACTGGTATCGTAGTTTATCCGACAATTGCATTTCGTCTTTTGACGAATTCAAAGCAATGTTTCTTTCCCGCTTCTATGAAGGAGGCATGGACATGAACATGTCTTCCTTAATAGAAATCAAACAAAAGAAAAAGGAAGATACTCGGACGTTTATTGAATATTTCCGACAGGTAACTCTGAAGATGCCTCCAGGCATGCCAGATTCAGCACTGATTGATACGTGCAAGATGAATCTGCGACCATCTATTGCTGTCTTTACGGGTTCCCAATTCACAGATTGGGCCTCGTTTATCATAGCAGCAGTTTCAACCGAGACTAATGATAGATTGGCTAGGGAGCACGGGATGATCTTTGCTTCAGAAGACAAAGGAAAGAAAGGCTCTTCTGGTAATAATTCCGGCAATCGTAATAGAAAAGGAAAGGATACTCTTATGGTTAATCTTTCCAAAAACAAAACAACGCCGAATAATCAGGATTCTTCTAAGCCAAAAGAAGAATATTCTTTTGACGAAAGCGATATCCCAGGGATATTCCAATGTCTGGTCAAGAGTGGCAAACTCCAGATTCCGGAGCCAAAAAGGCCTAATGAGGTGAATCTGACGAATAATCCTAATATTGTATCTATCATAGATACATCAATCATCCTGCTAAGGCTTGTTATGTTCTGAAGAAGAAAATTCAGGAGCTGATCAATGCCAATGCCATTGCTTTAACTAACAATGAGCATACGGTCACAACCAATATGTTTTCTCTTTAATTTAGAGGTTTTCCTCCGTAACAAGTCCCAGATGGAATTATCCCAGTTCCGAAGGCGACAATGAAGATTGTAAATATCCCGCCTGCCAGAGAGAAAAATGAAGGATTATTGCCTCACACACTAAAGAATGGTGAAATCATGTGGGTACATCCTGACTTAGTACCTGAAATGGAGGATGAAGATAAAACTTCAAAATCCAAGAAAGGTAGAAAAGTTAAAACCTGCAACATAATTTCTCATGTTATTCCAGATCCTGACGATTTGGATCATCTTTGGGATGGCATTCCCTTGGAAGATAGGCTGAAAGGTTTGAACATATGTCCTCCAAGTCTGGCTCCTCCTACCAAGCTCAAGTCGACTCATCAGCAGTGGCTAGCTATGAACAGTGTTCCCTTATACAGGGCACAACAAGTTTTTGCTGCTTACGAGAAAGCTCCTACAGGGATCTTTTCTCGTATCCCGAGTATTCCTTCTTCTTCTATGGCTACAAAGATTCCTATTTCTCCTTCTTCGAAAGTCTCTATGCCTTCTTTTTCTTCTGTGGTTACAGAGATCTCTTCTCCTTCCTTTGTTGTACCATCTGTTGAAAGTCCGCTGTCCGTTCACTTGTACAGTCAACAATCAGTCCATCTCATGAAGAAGATTGGTTATGACTTTCAAAAGACAGAGGGTTTGAACTATAATAAAGGAATACAACTTCCTTTACAGATTCAAAGTCAAAAATCTACTGTTGGGTTGGGTTCTAAACTTCCTCTTAAAGATCTTCACAAGAAGAAGGTTAAGGAAAGGAAAACTAAATCCTGCAATATGATACTTCCTTTTTCTGAATCTGAAGAAGAAACCTTTGCTGGTACAAGATCTGGAAAAGAATACCACAAAGATTATGAGGGATCTTCCAAAGAAGCCGAGGATGTTATAGAAACGATCCCAGTTCAACCATCTCCTGTTCCTGCTAAACTATCGGTGGTTGAGAAAGGGAAACAGAAAGCAGTACGCATTGATGTTCCCTTGAAATCTACTTCAAATCAAGGGGTGGTGATGAAGCCCTACATATTTGATATCCTAGCCCAGTTAGCTAATACTCCGACTAGACTCTCTATCTTCGAGTTGCTTTGCCTTTCTAAAGAAAGTCGCAAAACTTTGAGTGAAGCTTTGTTGCAAGCTGACTCGTGCTTAGCCCAACTCAAGACTCCCGATATTATACCAGTATCATGCCCACAATGCCATAGTGTGATAGAGGTCATTCCTAACATTACCTTCACACAAGAGGACATGCTGTTGAAGCATAACAAGCACGACAGTCCTTTGTGCTATACTGGGTACATCGAATCCACTGAAGTTGACAGGATTTACATTGATCCTGGGTCTTCCATTAGCATAATCCTTCAGAGTATGCTAAGACCGTTGAGGATTCCTACTAGTGACTTGACTTACACTAGTACTACAATAGTTGGTTTCAACTCTGGAAAGAGTAAACCACTGGGAAAGATTCGTCTGAAGATTCAGATTGGTGATCTTCGAACTATGGCGACATTCTATATTATTAACTCAGACGTATCCTACAACATCCTTCTTAGAAGACCATGGATACATGAGCATAATATTGTGCCTTCAACTCTCCACCAATGCTTCAAGTACGTGGATTCCCAAGGGGTTGTGAAGACTGAGTTTGCTGATATCAATCCTTTCAAGGGTGTCGAAGCCTATTTTTCTGATTCAATGCTCTACAAACAGGAGCATGTAAAGGAGATATCAGACATGGCTGAAGATCGATCATCTGTCGAAGATCAGTCTATTAATGAAGATCCTCCAGAAGTGCAACCTTTGAAGATCAAAGTCAAAGGGCGAATCCAACCCCAACCTGTCAACGACCAACCTCTGAAGATCAAGGTCAAAGGAAAAACTCGAACTTCATCTGAGGAATCAGTGAATGTTCCTGCCAAGAGTCAAGACCAATCCCTTATGATCAAAGTCAAGGGACGTACTTCTCGTACGAATGATCCAGAACCACCATTGATCATCAACCTTGGCAAGTCTACGCAGAAGGCGGATGACAGTCCGTTAATGATTAACCGAAGCGTAGCAGTCAACTTGTAAATGATGTAAATATTGATCATTCTATACTTTCTAATATCAATAAAGATTTTCTTTTGGAGTATATGGCTGTCAAATTTGTTGAAAGAATGTCTTTATCTTCTGATGATGAAAGTCATCAATATAAAGACGATATAGATACAGATGAAACTTTATACATTGACCATAAGGAAAATTCTTTTCCTCCTCATGTCGATGTTGGACCTTATGCTCAAAGGTTCTTAACATCTTCTTCCTATCTTCTTCCTGTAGCCGCTTCATCGCAAGCTTGTGTAACTTATAGATGTCATGAAGAATCTTATTTCGTGATTCCGTCTGATAAGAAAAATAAGCGCCAAATTATGTTTGACCTGGCTAGAAATATCTCTGTTATTCAGACGGATGATCTTAAAGATAAAGATAAAGGAAGAATCCGAATTGACAAATATAGTCAATAATCTCTCAAGATTATCCAGAATATGGGATATGATTTGAAGACTATGCAAAGTCTCAATCAAGGCAAGGGTAGACGATTACCATTATGTGGTGATCCGTTTTACCAGAAAACTCGTCATGGGTTGGAATATGATCCGACCCACATGTTTAATGATGATATACAAGAAGAATTCTCTTCTAGTTCTTCACAATCCTCAGATTCCGAAGAAATTCATTTCATTGAATCTGAATATGTTGGAGGAGACTATTTTGATGAATCTGAATGTATGTTCTCAGGTAACATGGTTCAAACTGATGGCAAATCTGAGCCATTTGAAAATGACCCTTGGGCCCAACAGATGGACACACAGTGGGAACTTCGTTTTGAACAACGACAACCACCTACGGAGGATGAGATTCTTCAAATCGATGTTGGAGACGGAACTACATCCAAGCCAATATTCATCAGTAAGAACCTTTCCGAAGATGAAAAGGAAGAGTTGATAAAATTGATTAAAGAATATATTGATATCTTTGTATGGAGTTATGAGGATATGCCGGGTTTGGATCCTAAAGTTGCTACTCATAAACTCAATATCCCTCCTAATGCCAAGCCTGTAAAACAACAGCAACAGCGTTTTCGACCAGATATGATGGATGCAATTGAAGCGGAAGTCAAAAAGTTGATTACATGTGGCTTTGTTCGTGAAGAACAACATCCAAACTGGGTTGCCAATATTGTTCCTGTTATGAAGAAGAACGAAAAAGTCCGAGTTTGCATAGATTTTCGAGATCTTAATGCAGCTTGTCCAAAGGACGAATTTCCACTTCCAATTACTGATGTCATGATAGATAATACATGCGGTTTTGAACGCATGTCTTTCATGGACGGATTCTCAGGATACAATCAGATTAAGATGCATCCCAAAGATGAGAAGCATACTGCTTTTCGAACACCCCTTGGGGTTTATTGTTATACGGTTATGCCGTTTGGTCTTAAAAATGCCGGTGCCACATATCAAAGGGCTATGAGGAACATCTTTCGAGAACATCTACGAAAAATAGTTTAATGTTACGTAGATGACATTGCTGTCAAAAGTCGATTAAAAGATGAACATATTCAAGACTTAAAGACAGTATTTGAATTGATACATCAGCATCAATTGAAAATGAACCCTACCAAGTCCTTCTTAGGGGTTTCCAGTGGTAAGTTTTTGGGATTTGTCATCACTTCTCAGGGTATCCATGTTGATCATGATAAAATTAAAGCAATTCTTGAAATGCGTCCTCCATGCAATTTAAAAGAACTCTGTGGCTTCCAAGGTCGCATTGTTTATATCAGGAGATTTATATCCAATCTCTCTGGGAGATGCCAACCTTTCTCCCGTCTATTAAAGAAGGGTGTATCATTTGTTTGGGATGGAGCGTGTCAGAAAGCTTTCAATGACATCAAGCAATACCTAACAAATCCACATGTTCTAGTACCACCAGTAGTGGGAAGACCATTTTTGCTATATATTCGAGCATTAGATTATTCACTTAGTGCTCTTCTTGCACAGAAAAGTGATATGGGTCATGAACAAGCAATTTATTATCTTAGCCAAATGATGGTCGGAGCTGAACACAAGTATACTCCTGTAGAAAAGGAATGTCTGGCTTTGGTTTTTGCTGTTCGAAAGACACGACATTATGTGTCAGAACAAACTATTCATGTCATCTCCAGAATAAATCATATTCTGGTACTGATGAAAAAACCAAGCATTCTTAACTCCAGGTTAGCTACCTGGGCGATGTTGTTCACTCCTTATGACATGGTCTATGTACCTCAAAAATCAGTGAAGGGTCAAGCATTAGCTGATTTCTTTGCAGCTCACCCTATACCTGAAATATTGAAGCTATATGAAGATATTCCAGATGAAGTCGTGGATTGCAACATGACTTTGAGGGATGATATTTGGCAATTATACTTTGATGGAGCATCACGGGTTGGACCTAAAGGCAATATCGTCTTCGGAGTAGGAATCGTCTTGGTTTCTCCTGACAAAATAGTCATATACCGTGCTTATTCTCTCAATGAGCCATGCTCTAACAATGTGGCAGAATACAATGCTCTATTGATTGGTCTCCAAGTAGCAAAAGAATTGGACATTGAGTTCTTAGAAGCTTATGGAGATTCTCAACTGATTGTTAATCAGGTTAGAGGGATATATGAAGTCAGAAATCCTGACCTCATCCCTCATCATCAAGTGGTAATTGAATTTGTCCTTTCATTCAAAGGATTCTTCATCGAATTCGTACCACATTCTCAGAATGTGGAAGCTGATGCTCTTGCTAGCCTAGCTGCAGATTTAGCTGTTCCAATTTGAAGACAAAATACAATTACTTTATTGGACCGAGATTTATTCTGTATTAAGAATAATCTGTATATTGAACAGAGTTATATTACAGAGTGAAGTTCCCAGCAGAGGGATTGGAGAAGTCCATTCATTGATTATGCAGTTCATAGGATTTTACCTGAAGATCCAAAAGAAGCTGCATCAATCAAGAGATGATCATTTCATTTTTATTATGATTCGTCTTTACATATGCTATACCGTCGTTCACATGATGGACTTTTGTTGCGCTGTCTCTCAGAAAGAGAGGCTAAACAAACACTTCACGAAGCTCATGATGGTGTTTGTGGTGCTCATCAACCAGGTCCAAAATTATAAGACCGCATTCGAAGAATGGGATATTATTGGCCATCCATGATAACAGATGCTGTGGATTATGCTAGACGATGTAAAGTATGTCAGATTTATGCTAATTTTATTCATCAACCGTCTGAATTCTTGCATCCTACAGCAGCTTCTTGGCCCTTCGAAGCTTGGGGCATGGACATTATTGGTCCGATTAATCCTCCTTCTGTCAGGGGACATCGGTTTATATTGGCTATAACCGATTACTTTTCTAAGTGGGCAGAAGCTGTTCCCCTCACTGAAGTGAAAACATCTAATGTGATTAGCTTCATCAAACACCATGTTCTTTATCGCTTCGGGATTCTCCGATGGATAATTCATGACAATGGACCGCAATTTGCCAGTCAGGCATTTTATCGATTCTGTGATAAGAATCGAATTCAAAATCTGGCTTCTACGGCTTATAATCTAGCTGCTAATGGTTTAGCCGAAGCCTTCAGCAAGACGATTATCAAACTTCTCAAAAAGTTCGTCTCTTCTAATAAACGTGATTGGAATAAGAAACTTGGAGAATGTTTATGGGCTTATCGACCGACAGTTCGAACTCCTACCGGTTTTACACAATTTATATTGGTCTATGGATGCGAGGCTGTCCTTCTATTGGAAATTCAGATTCCATCTCTTCGAATAGCCATTGCTAATGAGCTAACTACAGAGAACAATGATCGCTTACGACTTCAAGAACTTGAAGGATTGGACGAGAAGCGTCTTCAAGTACAACAGCATATTGAGCTATATCAAGCCCGTATATCTCGAACTTTCAATCGTAAAGTTAAAGAGAGGGTATTCAAGGTCGGTAAGTTAGTTTTAGCCGTTCGAAGACCGATGGTGATGACTCATAAAAGCAAAGGGAAATTTCAAGCGAAATGGGAAGGCCCTTATGTTATCGAGACAGTTTTTTCCAACGGTGCTTATCGGTTATCTAAGCCCAATGGAGATTTACTCATGATGTCGATCAATGGCAAATTTCTTAAGAAATACTATGTATAAAAAAAAGGCACAGAATGAAAATAATTTTTTTTATTTTTTGTTCAGAACAAATGATTAAGGATGAGGACCACTGCCTTCCTTGTTGAATACATAGTCAGCCAATGCATTGAAGACATCATTGCCTGAGTTCACAAAAAACTTGCAGGCAGCCATCCTCAGTGCCTCGTCTTCAGAAGTTTTTCCTGGCTCTACTAAGAAAGCGAGGATGTCTTGGGATGGCTTGGGCGTAGAAGAGCCTTCGTATATTCCGGTTGGGCCAGACAGAATTGGCTCAGGGTGCATCTCGATGACGTCCTCAACCTTCATGGTGACTTCAGTCTTTTGCAGCACGTCCTTGGAAGACATTTCCAATAGGGGAGTGAAAACAAAGATAAAATTTTACAAAGAGTTCTCATCTATTTATAGGAGAGAGCAATTAATGAACCGGTCTTGGAAATTAAAACAACCTTTTCATTCCTGAAAAGTCCTATTCATTCATTACATCAGATTCATCCATTTAATTATGGAATGGAAATGATCTTTCTTTTCTCAAAATAAATGCCGATTCATTCATTCTTTCATCGATATTGGCGTATGTCCTCAATGACGTCTGTCTTCTTATTTCCTCGGCTACCAATGTTTGGTTAAGCTGATTACTTATCTCCTCGGAGCAAAATTTCAATCTTTTATTTTATCAGTTGATTAAAAAATTGGATCTATTATTTATCATGTCCATTTGACCTCTGAATAAATATTAAGTCTGCTTGTTTTGCCTATCTATCATGTCCATTTGGCCTCTGAATAGATATTAATCTATTTTTTCTTTGAGTCGTTACAATCTGTCACGTCCATATTACCTCTGATAGTATTGTATACTCTAAACAAAAAACAAGATTTTATTTTCTATCATGTCTATATTACCTCTGGATAGATACAATTTATTGAGTTTCGAAGACTTATCATGTCCATATTACCTCTGATAAGTGTTTTCTATCTCATACCTATTGTTTAAAATCAAAATAAATGATAGGATCACAAAACAAATATTTTATTCATTTCTTGAATAAGATAAAAGGTTACAAAAGCTCCCTATTTGTCTAAGGCGGAGCAGATACATCTTTCAGCAATTTTTGGAGCTCTGCTAAGCGTTTCTCACGAGAGTCCATTACATTTTCAGTAGCTATCTTTCTTCTAGCCTCTGGAGTGCAAATAGGAGAAAACTTAGCGAAACTAGCTATCATATTATCTCTGGCATCATCAAGATGCTTGATAGTGGATTCAGCTCCAAAAACTTGTTCCTCCAGAATTGAGCTCTGTGTCAAATATTGGTCACGAGCTGCTATTAATTGCTCCTTCTTAGCTTTCAGGCGAGCTAATTCAGCCTCCACTTCACGAATTTTATCATTTTGTTCCTGAATTTTCGTATTTGAAGTATCATAGGCTTCTCTATAACGCTCCAACTGAGGCTTTGCGTCAGTCAAGAAAGCTTTCTCTTTGGCGACTTTGCTGCTATGTTCTCTGAGAGAGTCGTTGAAAGTAGTCTCTCGAGCAGTGTATTCAGCTGATAAAGCGTCATACTCAGCTTGAATGAGACTTTCAGTAGTTTCACTTGTCAACCTCAGATATTCTTTAATAGGTTGCTCAAGTTCTTCTACCACTTTTTCCAATGCAGTTGCTCTCTCAACATCATTAAACATGGCGACGTTCCTGATAGTGGAAACAATCGCACCTTTCAAGCTTTCATAACTCAGGCCCCTATTCAAGACCATGTCAATCAAAGCTGCCAGTGTCATGTAAAAAGCTTCAGTATGAATCTCAACTAAGAGATTCATTTCTGCATTAGAGCTCGGAGTTGCAGCAATCTCTACCAAATCTCTTTTCCGAATACTAGAGGCAGATGTGGTTACTCCGGTAGTAGAATGAGATAAAGATGATGTTGGCATCGCTACCATAGTCAATTGATCCCTAGGAGCTTCAGGGATCATATCTTCAGTACTAGCAGAGGTGGTTCCTCTGGTAGCAGACTGAGATATAGACGATGTCATCATCATTACCATAGCTAACTGATCCCTAGGAGCTCCAGGGGTCACATCTTCAACACTTGTCACTCCAGCCGTTTCTGGAGTTCTGGTGGCGGTAATTGTGGTGGGTGGAGTGATAATTGGAGCAGCTGATTCAGGTTCAGGCATTGTCTCCTTATGAACTTCTGTTGGATTAGTAATGATAGCAGATGATGCAATCATGACATTTCCAGTTTCAGTGGATGACTTGACTACGCCTTCATCACCTTCTTGGACTTCTGGCCGTTCAGACTCTTGAAACACTTCAATCTCTTCATTGAGATCAGTTCCTTCTTCATCAGCTGTTTCTTGATCTGCAGTTGATTTTTCTACGGTTTGTTCTTCTTCTCTGTTATCAATATGAGATGATAGTCCTGGTTGAACCTCTGTTTCAAGCTCTTGTCGTAGTTCGTCTTCTGGTTGAATTTCCTCTACTCCATCTGAAGATGAACTCTCTTCCTCAGACTCCGGGTTCTCCTCATAAATATTTTCCTGAGGAGAAGGAGGAGCCATAGGTTTTGGTGCAATAATAACACCTGCAAAATAAACAAAACAAATTAAAATACAAAATCATAATGTATAATCTTGTATAGATTTTGTATATATACCTGGAGTAGATGTAGAACGTACCAAATATGTGTCATAATCCCCATCCCAATCTTTATCATCAAAATCGAGAGCTGGTTCATCTAGTGGGATAGATTGTGAAGCGACGCCTTTAACTATTTGTGCCTTTTGTGGCAAGGTTAAATGAAGTGAAGTACTAAGGCGTCCTGGCGATAAAATCCCTACAGCTTCGGTTGATTTGGCTGCTTGGGAGGCTGAGGATCCTTCTTCAAAATGAGTTGAAGAGGATGTGACATGTGGCATCTCTTCGACAGAAATGTCATCCTCTGGAGTGGCAGCTCTTGGTTTGGAAGGCATTTTGACAGTGACCTTTTTCTTCTTTTCGGAAGTCTTCACTAGAAGAGTAGTAGCTGTACTCTGCTTCCACTTGCGAGATTTTTCAATAATAATAGGTTCTGCAGCCTCTTCTCCAATTTCTGTAGCAATAACTTCCAGATATGGATCTGGAACAGCAGCATCGTTAGGGATATATGTTGGTACCCTGACTGGTTCTTCAACATTGCCTTCCTTAGGCCATCTCAGGCTACCTCTCATATTATAGCCATGGGCAAAGGAACGGATAGAAGAGTAAAAGTGAGCGAACGAGTGAAGAATACGTAGCTCTGTAGTGCTGGTGGCGGCTGAGACTCTGAATCTGGCTCCCGTACGGACAGTACTGAAATATCTCTAACCCCTGGCACCATCAAGCAGTTTCCCGTAGTGACGAAAACTGGTACAAGGATTACCAACATAAAGTTGGTCATACCCAAATTGACGAGCGAACCTACTGGGTAGATATGGTTCGAACGTACAATTATCTTCATTTCTGTACATCAAGTGAGAGGGCCTGATGCACTGTAGCCATTGGAAGACTGCTAGTGGCAATATAGCTCTTCCTTCAATTTCATCTTCAAACTGGACGCCAAAACAGTCGGCTGAAACTTGTGGCCGAGTACAGAAGAAGTTCCAACCATAAGAATAGTTCAAAACTGCCCGGGTATCTGCCACCGTCGTAGCAGACCATGTAGCCTTGCTGAATTTTTGGAGGAAGACCTCCGCCTCATCGCCTCGGCCTGGTGGCAACAGATTGCAGTTATGGTGCAATAACCAGCCCATCAAATAGGTATAGGGCATTTCTATCCTGGGGAATGTATTCCGATGTGGAGCATTGTTGATTAACTCTTCACCGAAAGTCCTCAAACCTGTATTTACTCGGCACACCATCGCCGATAGCAGGTTAATTCTGACTTTAAAAACCAAGCATATTGCGGGCCATAGTACGCTACGGTGGATTCTATCAACCGTACCAGTTCTCGGTATGACCCATCTTCTCAACCATAAAGAAAGAAAGCCTGCTAGCAAGGCTTTCCTAGAGATCTTTTGGCTGCCGTATCTAAGGAAGCTCAAGGCTTCAGTTCCAGCAGAAAACTCTCCAGTCTTGGTGGACAGATATTTATTCGGAAATTTATAGACTGACATCATGTCCCGAATTTTGTTAGCAGGAATGGTTGAATCTGTATTGATAGCTGGAGCTTTATTTTTATGGAATCTTTCTTTGTCATCCTTGGATATTTTATCCTTATGAAAGAAGAGATACGTGGTCCACTTATTATTGTATGCTAGATGAGATGTACTTTCCTGTATTGTAGTACAAATCATGTAGTGGCACATTAATTCTTCATATACCTCAATCAACCGAGGGTTTGTCTCTCTGATTTCAGCAAGTTCCCGGTTGGAGGAAACGTATTCTTCATACGGAGCTTCTCCCACGGACAGTTTTGAGATGAATTGCATCTCATGGAGTGCAAGACCCATTTCGTCTTTCGGGGTTGCAAAAGTTCCAGTCGAACTTATGTATGTCTCCATCAGAGCCATGAACTGGTTACCGTTCCAGGGTATACCTTGACTAGTGGAAGCTACCGCTTCATACAGGCCTATATCTTTCAGCTCTGTCTCGAAGTTTTTCATCATCCAAATGCTAATCTGGATCCAGTTCTGGTTGAAAGGAGTCAACCATCCCGGTCGCCTGGGGTTTGTTTGGGGATATAATACCCCATTCCTAATGAACCTGTTGACAAACATCTGGGTCTACACTGGTTGCATTAAACCCGAATCTTCACTTGGGGTAAATCCTGGCATGAGGCCAGAGAAAGAAGTGACACCACCATTGGGAACGCTAGCGAAATAACCCATATCATTGGTATGATCCCTCTTGAATACGATTCTATCCGGCCTTCTGTGACTGCTGGGAGTTAGATTCCACAGCATTTGTCGAGGGTGGGTGGCATGGAAGAATGCTGACAAAGGGTAATCTCTGTCCATATCAGGAAGATACATGGCTTTATCTCCAGATTTGAACACCCAAGACTCCTTCTTGGGGTGTGTCTGTGACTTACAGTCAATTGCATCCCCAAATAAAAAGACTGGTTTTGCAAATTGTTGTTCATTCAGTGAAGTCAACAATTCTCCATTTATCATGGATAGCAACATCCTATCCCCTTGAGCAGCTATCGGCTGTGCCCTCTCTATGGGGTAATCTGGGTTCGATTGAGGAAATGTGATGTGAGACAGATTTTCCAGATAATTTGAGCCCACAATGCCAACTGATGAGCCAAAAACTTCTGCGAGAGGGTGAATTTGCAAGTCCACTGCCAAAAGAAAAAAGAAAAAATCAAGTTAGTAAAAGTCTAATTCGGTATCTTTTACGCAGTTAAATTGGTCTAAGCTTTAAATACAAAATGTAAAAAGTCTTTATTTTACACAAAGTCTTTTATTTTGTAAGATTTTACGCTGGCACATTAGATGTGGGCGTATTTCAGATTTTACGCTGGAACATTAGATGTGGGCGTATTTCAGATTTTACGCTGGAACATTAGATGTGAGTGTATTTTTACGCTAACATGTGTGGACATGAGCGTAACTTAAGTTTTACGCTGACATGTATAGACGTGGGCGTATTTCTTAATTTTACGCTAACACGTATAGACGTGGGCGTATTTTGATTATCTTAATTTCTACACTGACACGTATAACGTGGGCGTGAAATCAAAGATTTGGGTCTTCTTCTCCGACGAGTTTCTTCAGCCTAAAGGATCAATGCTTTACCCCTCATTGGAGGAGCCACGGCGGGGTTGCCTAGTTGAGACGCTGCTGATAATCTGACAGGAGTTTGCACGTGGTCTACCGACGAGGAATCGACGGCGGGCTTCTTTCCTTTGCTGCTGCCTATGGTGGATTTCTTTGGGGCCATCGAGTTGAATGCAAAAGAGTGAATGAGAAAGGGGATTCGAAAAAGCTTGGGAGAACAAAGAAACAAAGTAAAGTTCTCTCTCTCCCCGAAGAACCCTATTTATAGGGAATTTTTGAATTGGTTCGAATTCCAGATTTTACGTTGACTGTTGATATCCCAACTTTTACGCGGATGACCTTTGGATATCCCGAATTTTACGCTAACTGGTCAAATTCCGAATTTTACGCTTCTGTTCAAAGTGTTTCAAATTTTGAAAATATTTGAAAACTTTGAAGGGGGTCTTGTAGGAGCGTAAAAAGTGCTCTATGGACTGAGTAAAACAGATTGAGAATTTTACGCCAAGCTATTTTACGCAAGCTACTTTACGCCAAGGCAGTTTATTAAGTTTTATGCCCGAGGACAGTCTGTCAGGTCTCATTTAATGCAAAGTGATAATGAATCTGACATAATGATTTGCTGACAGCGTATAAACACAGAATTCGAAGAGATTGGATTTACACCAAACCCAATACTTGTCGTATGGTGTTTAGAGAAGGCTATTTTACGCTCATTAAAATTATTTCTTTTTTTGCACGATAGTTATGTGAGTTTTTACGCTCAAGGCTATTGTGAGTGTAAAGTCTATTTGGGCTAAGTTTTACGTTCAAGGCTATTTTAGCCACTTTACGCTGAGAAGTTTTATTTGGGTTTTTTTACGCCAGTTTGCCACTTTACGCTTGAACCATATTTTGGGTTGTTTTTACGCCCAATCCTTCCTGACAACTTTGGAACGTGGTTTATCCACGTGGCTTTCGTGCCATATTTATTGAAGAACGTGTGTATGTGCTCTCTATTTTTGTTAAAATAATAGGACACGTGTCAACATACGTAGAGGGTGACTCCCATCGTGGATGACAGTTACCAGCGTAAAAATCCAATTTTGTTGCTTTTTACGCACAATAGGTCAAGTCTATAAATAGACTTATTTTTCACATTAAAGGCATCATGATCAGAGAGACAAGAGAGAATACAGAGATCAGAGCCTAGAAACTTTGATTTTTCGAGAGCATTCTTCTTCAACTTTTCTTCCAGAACAGAGTGAAGCAAAGCAGCACAGCATTCGACCTCGCCATCAGTGTCCAAGTGCGTCGATACCTTTCTGGTGACTTAGTTCTTCCGGTTGTTCATCTTCTAGCAGTGATCTTCATCATCATCGTATGGTCCAAGGAACAAAGTGATCGCCTTCAGATCTGACTTCCATAGCAATACTTCCCAGAACAATTTGTACTTTATGTACTTTTTCTTGTTTTCTTTCAAAAGCCAATTTTAGGCATTTTGTTAAGTGAAACAAGAATGATATTCTCTGTTTTATTTGTAACAGAGAATTATATTCTCCATTTTGAACTGCACGGAGAATGTCGTTCCCAGTATTAAAACGATTGAGGATTCTATTCGCCATTTAATTTGGAAAGGAGAATGGCATTCTCCATTTAATTTGAAACGGAGAATAAGATTCCCAGTGTTAAAAACACATTAGAATGTTCATTCTCTGTTTTAATTTGAAACGGAGAATGATATTCTTCGTGTCATTTGAAACGGAGAATAATATTCTCCGTTTTGAACTGCACGGAGAACATATTTTCTCCATTTTTGATATTCTCCGTTTTGAACTTGGAATTTGATATTCTCCATTTTTATCTAATTGTCTTCTCAAACTTTTGTATTGGAGAACATATTTTTTATCTAATTGTCTCGTGTGAATGACATCTTACCACATAAGAAAGACATTGTCTTAAGTCAACGACGTTTCATTTTATTCCATTTGCTCTTTGTCGCTATTTCGCTTTCGTACTTTACAATTACGAAAATCGTGACCCAATTTTTTACAAACTCTACAAATTGTAGGTTTCGGGATAGGCTGACTTTCTGTAGGCTGGCTTGATTTCCCTTGAGAAGGCCTTCCTTTTGTTGCTACCGGATTTGGCTCTTTTAAAGCTTCATGCACTCCCTGAACTGCATCAGCTACCATTTGTTCTTCTTCACCAATATCGGTCACCATTTCTTTCAACTCCATCAGAAAATACGACATCAACTCCGTTCCCCTCTCTTGAATTTGCTTGATTTTTTATAATAGTATGTAAACAGATTAACTTGTTCATTAATACCACCATACCTTCTGCTCTCAATACTATCTGGGTGGATGAATCTTCTTTCTGAGCCAGGTCCGGAGAGATAACTCTCTTTCCAATCCTTGAGCCAACGAGATTTTATCAAGTTCTTTGGAATATCTCCAATTTGCAATCTCTTCATTGCTGAAAAAATATGCCTACAAGGAATCCCCTTGGTCTCCATCCACAAGCATTCACAAATTATGATGTTGTCGGCCGGATCAAATGTAACCTTCCGGTTGACACTGTTTGGCGACATATACTTTTGGATAGTGCAAACTTCTGCCTCTCCTATGTTGTGATGATAGAGAATAGTATATGCATCAGAACGTGTGATTTCCTTCCTTACCTCTATAAACACCGTTTTAGTGTAAATTACGACAAATTTACCTTCTATTACGGCCATGCTAGTTTGATTCACAACTGGTGTTGAGAGTTTATCAGTGACATGCTTACTCATCTGGCCGTAACGTAAGGCCGCCAAACCGTAGTCACAATTTTGAAGGGCCTTCCATAGTGGCAGCTTCTCATTCAAAAACCTTTTCAGAAATACGTTCATAGATTCACATCTATTTGTTGCAGTAGAACCGCTAAAATAATTTTCACGTAGGAATGTGTCCGCCCATCGCAGCCTCGTTCTGTACAATGCAGTGGTCCACTCATTGTTCTCTACATTATAATCTGTTAGCATCTGCTGCCAATGGTTTTCAAATTCTTCGACTGAATAGAACCTGTTTAGAAAACATGGACAGTAACTAAAGTTGTGATATTGTAACAACAACATACTTCAAAGTAAAGTAGCAAGTGTGCGATGTACCTTTTAATCAGAAGACTCAGTTTATTGTGAAGCATTGTTTAGGATATGCCATGAGCACATTCGATCAACTACGCTGGGCATTAAATCCTCAATTGCTTTATTCATGGATCTGCAACCTTCCGTGAGAACTGTCACTGGTAATTTGCCATTCATACACTCTAGGAATTTTTCTAGAACCCAAAAATATGTCTCTGCGGTCTCATTATGGATCATTGCAAACCCAAACACACAAGTCATCGCATGATTGTTTGTACCCACTAGAACCACCAACGGCATTTGACTTCTATTTATTTTATATGCAGAATCGAATGCTAGTGAATCTCCAAATAATTTGTAATCGAATCGACATGTACCGTCAGCCCAAAAGAGATGGGTCAATCTGGAATCTTCGTCTACCTTGTACGCGTATAAGAAATATGGGTCACTGCCCTCCTTAGATTGAAGAAATGTAAGTGTTGTCGTAGCATCAACATCGTCTAGTGCTTTACTATCTTGAGCTAGAGCGTTGTATAAATCCTTTCTCGTTCATCCAACCTTTTCCCAGCCACCTTTCTTCTGGACAATTAAATTCCATATCTGTCCAGTCCCCATCCCTGATTGCTTCATAAGCTTAATTTCTTTCAACTCTGCGGGTGATATCGTACGATAGGATCTCGAAAAAACTGTTTCATAATCATTCGCCAGGATATGGTTGTGATGTACATAAAATTTTTTGACGAACCACATCTTTGTTTTATCGGTGTATCCAATACGAAAAATTGCTTTACAACCACTTCTGCTTTCACTTCTTGGCTCACGAACCCTGTTAAGAGCTTCCTTGTATTTCTTGTGTCTGAATCCCGCATTCGAACAACACCAACTACGGACCATCACCATCCTAGATTTGTTTTTCTTTACCTCGTTCTTTCTAATACTGAAACCATATGCTTTTGAATATATCCGGTAGAATGTATCTGCTTCTTCAATAGAGTTGAACTGTAGGCCAACAATATATTCTTCTTAGAGATGTTTTGGATCTTTGTTAATGTTGACAGACTGTAATATTTTTTTTATCGTCGCTGCATCGAAATCCAATGGAGATTCACCGTCGTCCCTAAGAACAGAATAAAACAAAATAAACATGAGAAATAAATATAAAAATATAATGCATTTCTTAAATCCATTAGAAAGGGTGATGCGAATTAACATTTCGTTGTTTGCGTTGATGTCGTCGTCGTCGTTATGATGTATTCTTCTATTGTTTTCTTTATCTTGTTCTTTACTATCTCCTAAGTTAACATCTTCCAAACTTTGCGCATCATCCAAATCATCTGACAGTCCTCTTGAAAGGAAGCTTTCTTCATCGACTAAATCTTCCACACGACGATCAGTTTCTCCATGTGTCGTCGACATTGAAGAAAATAGAGTGTGTTAGAAACCAGCAGAAGAAAAGAAGGACAAGAAACAATACAAGAAGAAAGAGTAATGCTATATCTGTACCTCCAAATTGTCCCTCTAATATATAGCCCTCCCATCTGATGTGGCATGTTAAATAATAGTGTGTGTCATCTGACATGACAGATGACATGGCAAATTTTAATCCAAAAAGTTAACTACCCAATTTTCTCCATAATAAGTTAACGTTAATATCAATGTTAATTTAATGTTAATATTAATTTATGTTAATATTAATGTTAATGTTAATGTTCATATTAATATTAATATTATTGTTAATGTTAACGATAATATTAATATTAATGTTAATGTTAATGTTAACATTAGCTTTAATGTTAATTTTTATTTTTAGTTTTATTTTAAAAAAAATTTGCCACGTCAGCTGCCAGATCAACATATCACGTCAGCTGCCACGTAAGGATGGACAGTTTGAAAGTGCAATTTGGAGGCACAAAAAGCATTATTCAGGAAGCAACAACTTCCAGCAAGGCAACAACACAAACTTTTCGTCTTCCTTGTAACTCCGCCACGTGGTCCTCTTTTGATGGCTCATGAAAAATCTTGACTGATTCTAGGAGCAAGCATAATTTTAAGAAAACAACTTCCAACAACACAACTTTCTCGTCTTCTGGGTACATGTATTATTAAATTGTGTAGCTAATAACGCATGAGGAAGCATACAACAGCATTCTCCACTTGGCCCTCTTCTGTAGGATAACGCATGCAGCAGCATTTAATGCTACGAAATCCTATTGTCTTGTTATGTGTTGTGTATCCTATGTGGCATGAGGCAGAAGACAATATCTTGCATAGGCGGCTATATTCACAAATGACAATAAGTTTAAAAAGTCATCTCCAATGCAAAAAAGTATTGAGAAGACAATACAAAGTAATTTTTTTACAACTTCCAAGACAACTTTTACTCTTCTAATGATATGGTATCGGTGTTTATTATTAAATTCTGTAGGATAACACATGCAGAGCATTTAATGCTACAGGATCTGTTGTGTAAGGAACACAACCTGTGAGAGAGAACCCGAGAGAGAGAGAGAGTGTGGGAGATGGAATAAAGAGGAATGATCGAGCTCGACTAGATTTTAAACGAAAAATTCAATTTTTTGTTATCATTACTAATAACTAGTTCGCACGTACGAGTTTAGACGAACACTAACCGAGCCCCGAGCAACGTGACATCAGCTAGCTAGGTTTCTAATACCGTGACACTCCTGTTAATTTAAAATTTACAATATTATTGAAACTAATATTAATACTAAAATTTAAAATAGTTTTTGATTTAACATTTACTTCAAACTAGTTAAAGTTAAAATTGCATTCTTTTTTTATTTAAAATGTAATTGGAACTACAATTAATATTAACATTCGCTTGTCCCGTAGTTTAAGTCATATTTTACTGCTTCTTGCTTAAGTCTATGCACCCAAAGAACTTGATTGTTCAAGTCGAACGCGTGCACAGCACGTTCCCTCGATGCAAGGCTTGACGTAGCCTTTGCTTGTCAAGTCGTTGCGCGAACACATTAGAAAAGAGTTTTGTTGGACTATCGAAGTATAGCAAGCACCGTCCCGTGTCACGTGCATTTGTTAAGCAGTGAAAGGGTGTGAAGGCCACTGGCAATGTCAAGCCATCACGGACTATAGCTGGGTTAGACGACGACCCTTTTGCGGCGGGCCGAATCGGTCCCTTGGCCTAGGAATGGATTGGTTGAAGGAGCAATACACAAGAATAGACTGCCATATTGGCAGGATTATTTTTGGTATTTCCGGTGAGGCAGAGTTTTCATTTTCCGGTGAGACAGAGTTTTTACCATCGACTTGATTCCAGGGACGGCACCAGGATCGGAGAGAGTCTACAGGATGGCACCTTCAAAGTTGGAAATCATGTACAAGATGATTGAAGAACTCAGAATCAAAGGATTCATTCGTGCTAGTGGATCGCCTTGGGGAGCACCGATGCTTCTTGTGAAGAAGAAGGATGGTATGTCAAGATTATGTGTTAATTATCGTACATTGATGACTAATTTGATCAGCTCAAGGGAGCGGCTGTATTCTCGAATATTGACTTGCGGTCATGAGGGTACCATCAGATCAGAGTCAGAGAGCAAGTCATCCCGAAGAAATCATTCAGATCGAGGTATGGACATTGGGATTTCCTTGTTATGCCATTTGGAGCGACCAGTGTGCCAGCCGTATTCATGGAACCCATGAATCGTATCTTCATGCACTATTTGGATCAGTTCATGATAGTGTTCATAGACGACATCTTAGTCTATAGCTGTAGTACCCCGTCCCTACATCGTGTCCCGTACTCCGTCCACGGGGCGCACGAGAAAGGAACACTGTCGCTATCGATTCGGTCGGGACCGATAGGTCGGGATCGATTGACTCGATTGAACGGGAACGGTTGAATTAAGATCCATTCTCTCGCCTGAAGTAAACTCAAGGTGAGTGGCTGACCCTTCTCTTCTTGACCCCCTTCCTAGGTAAATCGATAATATTGTTGCGAATGAAAGGATAAATGCAAGGACACAAACACGGGAAAGGGATTGAGTTTTCAAAGATAATGTAGGCTATGTCTTAATAACTAAAAGGAAAATATGTCTTCGCACGGTTATGGACAACTTGTCGACAAGGCGGTAGTTTTCTCGAGCAGCAACCCGGGGCCACGGGACCGTTTCGGCCTAGGAGGAAACAGGATATAGTCGTGCATAGGTTTCAGCACAGGTCAAGCGGGGACTTACATCAGAGCTAGCTACTTGCGTTGAAAGGACCCCGATTAACAAAGCTATACATCCAGGATGGCTTGTGATGCCACTGATGTCGAAGAGGGACGAGGCGAAGGAGGTCAGCCACTCGCCTTAGACTTGCTTCAAGCGAGCGACTGGTTGGCTGCACTGACGTCGCCTACGCGATCACTTGCAACCCGCTGAATATGGGACTTGGTTCCAGAGAAGTCATTCCATAACGTGGAATGCACTACTAAAATAAGGCAAATTAGCGATGTCCTTATGTTGGCCCAATGATTATATTGTGTTTTTGAATATGGCTAATCAGTTAAGTTTAACATAATGATGTCACTAATACTCATATACTCTCTATCATGTTGCTACTTAAACTTAGCATTGTCCTAATTGTCCTATATTATATTGCTATGCTTGTATCGTACTGCAACATATTTTGTTGGCCTAACATGCTATCATGTTGTTACTTAAACTTAGCAATGTCCTAATTGTCCTGTATTATATTGCTATGCTTCTATCGTACTGCAACATATTTTGCTGGCCTAACATGTATTTGTAGACATGCAGTAAGCATGATCAAACATGATCAAACAGGACATAGGCAATGAAGAATTAATGATGGAGCGAAGACGGCGTCATACAAAAAGATTTCTCCGAACCGCCTAGCGACCTATCCGGGGGCCTCGCGAAGACGGCGTCATACAAAAAGATTTCCAGATCTGTTTATCTTCGGATGACTGCTGTCAAGGGAAAAGACGTCTTCAGGACTGCTCAAATATCAGAAGAAAGGCTTCATAAAAAGGGCTCTTGGTTTTCCTACTTGTTCTAAGTCTGTAATCTTCAATTTATTGAGTCTAGGAGAATGTGTACGTTGAGTCGCACTGAGTCATCTCAACCCCTAGACATATCTCTCCAAGATCTACCATACAGACCAATTCCTGAACCAAGCCCAAGCTCCACAAAGCCCAAAAGCCCAATGGACGAATTCTGTCTTCTGGAGACAGAGTTCGGGCCGAACTCTGCCTCCACACAGAGTTCGGGCCGAACTCTGTCCCCTGATTTCCAGCACCCTGATTTTTAGGGCCTGCTTGCTACCAGCTGTCCAACGGCCAAAAATTTGAATTATCCATACCGAATTCTGGCCGAATTCTGCTTGTCCCGAACCCTATAAATAGGCCTTGGTTTCTCTCATTTGAAACCATCCACTCTTCTATTCTTCTTCTCTTACATAGCCTATATAGTCAAGAGCCTTACTCTTCCAATCTACTAGCCACAAAACTTTCTAAGCCCCAAGGTGCTCAAGTGCGATTCAGCTAGAAGTTTTTGTGCAAGAGTTGAAAAGAAAAGTCACTTGGACAATTCCAAGTCGCTTGGAAAAATCCAAGCAAATCGCCACTGCGATCCTCTGTAAGAAGTTGACGTGCTCTTCTGAAGAAAAGGCACGGGTTGTAAACTACTATTTCACAAATAGTGGATTTGAATCCGGAGCTAGAGTTCTCAGGCCTGGACTAGTCCTCCACGAGGGAAACCAGGTTAAAACTACTGTGTTTGCGTATGCTCTTCTGATCTTTATTTACTTCCGTATTTCCTTCTGATTTGTTTACTATCTTGATAGTTATTTTGTGGAGGTGATATAGAGTTAAATTTTATTTGGTGATTATCGACACAAACTCTATTCACCCCCCTCTAGAGTTGCCTACACCTGTGTTTTCACCTTATACGTCGCTAATAATAAAAATTACGTCGCTAAGCGTAATTGGCGACGGATTTAGCGACGTAACGTGAAGGTTGCTTTTTAGCTAGTCGCAGATGGGCAATACGTCGCCCTACGTCGTTGTTTGCGACGTCCCATCCGTGTCGCTAGTTCGTCGCAAATTTAGCGACGTCGAGCGACGAGATAGCTACGTCGCAAACGTAGCGACGTAGTGCGACATTATAGCGACGTTTTGTTCTATCGACGTGATAACGTGGCAATGCCTGCCACGTCAGCAAGGCGGCGACGTACAGCGACGTACCGCCGCTAATTTGCGACGTTTAGCGATGTCCAGTTCCCGTCGGTATCCGTCGCTAACCGTCACAGAATACTGGAAAAAAATTAAAAAAAATATAATGTGTATTTTTGTTATGTTGTGTGTCTGTGTTTACACTGTAAACACAGACACACATCATTACAAAAATACACATTATATTTTTTTAAAATTTGGACAGCACCTCCTTTGTATATCAGATCATCGCTTATAACCCAGCGTAGGTATATTTGTCGTCCCGTCGCAGATATCATCACAATTAACAGTCTCCCATCATAACAGTCTATAACTAGTAGATAAATAACAGTCACCCATTGTAACGCCCTAGTCCCAAAATACGTAGGACCGAGTACGTAAACATGCCAGCTGCACATATACGAAGAATACTCCAATATATAGAATCCTCATATATGCACATAAGCTGTAAATAAAATAATCATAGGCCAGAATAACATATCTAATCTCATCACAGCTCAACACAGAAGATAATAAAGTCCAAATAAATAAAACAGAGTATCAAAAGATAGCCGGGTGAACATACTCCCTCCAACATCTATGAAAATTGTCTCACAAGATCGGAGTCCAACCTCCGCAAAAATAGAATTGAAAGAGATGTAAAATAATGTCCACTAATGTCTCAAATATAGAATAGGCTAGAGATCAGTAGTGACTGCCTCGTCATCGATGTAGGATAGCTCCAATGCCGCTCCGTACTCCTGTGAAAAATTGTCTAAACCTGGAGAGATAACCAGGTCCTCAGGGGACATAGGAAGATATGAGAAAACACCATGCCATATAAACTGTGATAATATAATGAGAGAAAAAGGTATACATGCAATCGGGTTCCTGACCATTCTACTGTGAATATGCAGTTGAGATACAATCCTTCGACGCATGAGCCCTGGCTGTAAATAGGATCGGTATAGTTCCCATAGAGGGCACCAGGCGCCTACGTTCATAACGCTCAGGAAGTGTCAGAGGGCACCATGTGCAAGGGGCTACGTCCATAATGCTCAGGGAAACGTCAGAGGGCGCCTGGAGCCTGCGTCTCCGGAGGAGCGCACAGGTAATCAGGGAAGTGCAAAGAAGCCCATATGTCAGGTATTGTTTGCCCCACCCAATGCCTAGTATCATCATCTCCATGACTGATATGAACCTCTAGTAACCTCCAAGTCTTCTAACATGCAATACTATTGGCAGTTACTCCTATCCGTCGTATGCTCCATACGTGTCGGTGGCCAACCGACTACGCGGGTACGTGTCCTACATGTGACTCACATCACGTGATACAACAAGTGTCAAGGCCGTATGAGATATACCAATACCTCAACATCAACGGGTGGTCACTAGACTAAGTCAATGCAAGAGAAATAAATAAGGCGAGAAAAACGACCGATAAAGTCGCTTGCACCCAAGTGTGACTTGGACGCACAGTTAAAATATCAAGAAATAAGAAATGCTGAAAATAACAACTGAAAATAAGAACTATAATAATAACAGAGTAAGGTGGCAAGGTATCTTGTCTGATGGCGCAAAGTGGCAAGTCCAAGTAATCACAATGTCAGCCAAGAAACGACACAATCTCCAAACAACTCCGGACGCTGAATAAAACATCAAAAATGTACTCGGTGTAAAAGATATAACTAGGAAACGCCTGTCCAAAAGTCAAATTCTGGATTAGGGGCAAAATCGTAATTTCGAGTCAAAACGATGTCCGCCGTTGGACCCGCTTTGCACCGAAATACGTGCCAAAGTCTATGGTCTCTAAAGTCATCAAACTACATGTTTAAGGTTTCAGTTTGAGGAGAGGAACTAAATGGTATGTCCAGTTTTGGATTCCGATGAGCCGTGCACAAAATCGCCCGTTTGAGTGGGTCGCAGGCCCACCAAAAATGGGTTCCGATTCGACCTTCTCAGAATCGAACCAAACTTGGCATACATGACCAAAATTTCGATCCGGACCTGTTGGTGTAAGTTTCGTCTCAAATCGACGACTGTACACGAAGTTATGGTCAAGTTTGCAAAACACCGATACGGGGGTATCTCGACGGATACGTGTTGATTTCGTCGCGCACACGTAACGATACCGAGTTCCGTCAGTTCCCACACGTTCGCAACGTCCATACGCGCCTTTCGAAGTGTATAGTGCGCGACCATGTCTCCTGGTTTGTCGGGGCGCACGTCGTATCGGAGAAAATTTTCTAAAATTTACTATTTAGAAAACAGTTTTTCACACAAGTTTAACATGGATTTAATTCTTGCACAGAAATCGAAATACGGATCTAAAGGTTGTGTTTTAATCATGGTTATATTGTCTACACATTTTTTCAATTAGTTCCTACAGTACTTTACTGCACAGCAAGAAAATTGGCCGACAAGTGGTCGTTTTTAAAACAGTTTTTAGCGTTTCAGAAAACAGGTTTTTTTCAACTTTGTCTCGATTTTTTGAGCAAGTCGATGGGTTGTTTCGAAATCCATCTGGTGGATCTCAGATAGGGTCAAGTCTACTTTCCAAAAAATCTTACGGATCGAAAATCGGTGCTACGAGTAAAAAGTTACATCGTAGAGAAGTAGGGTACCTTAAGTGGAAAAACTGCTCCGTGGGTGACGCAGGGCTGACTTTCGATGCTCCGTTCATCGCGCACAAAGCTCCGTCGCTCCGTTCCTATAAATATATTTATATATTATTTTAAGCTATAAATAAATTCTCAAAAAATTTACCAATAAATTCCTAAAAATCCTAGAACTTATTATATTCCTTATTTAATAGAAATATTAACATGCACACATATAATAATGTATATATACACATACTTTAATTATACTAATAACTTAGTAGTAAATAAATCCATAACTAATGAAATACATAACAAAAATTAATTTAATTTATAAAAATCAATTATAAATTATGGGAGTTTACATCCTACCCAACTTAAAAAAAATTCGTCCTCGAAATTAAACTAAGTTCGGGGATCGAATGCAATGCAAGAAAATTAATAGTAATTTAAAAGCTCAACTGCAAGACATACCTTCATCTTCAAACAAATGTGGGTAGCGGTTCCGGATGTCGTCCTCGCGCTCCCAAGTAGACTCCCCTGGCGAGTGATGCTTCCATGCCACGCGAACCAATGGAATAGATTGATTCCGCAACACCTTCACTCGGCGATCGAGGATACCTACTGGTTGCTCTTCGTACGACAAACTCGGTCCAACTGTGATCTCGGAGTGATCAAGCACATGATTGCTGTCTGCCACGTACCTCCTTAGCTGAGATACATGGAATACGTCATGCACTCCCTCTAGCGACGGTGGCAAAGCCAATCTGTAGGCAACCTCTCCAACACGTTCCAAGACATCGAAAGGTCCGATGTACCTTGGACTCAACTTGCTACGTCCTCTGAATCGAATCGTGCCTCTAGTGGGGGATATCTTCAAGAACACATGGTCGCCCTCCTTAAACTCCAAGGGTCTACGACGATTATCTGTCCACTGCTTCTGACGATCCTGCGCTGCTCGCAGGTGGTCCTGAATCTTCTTCACTGTCTCCACTGTGCTCAGGACCAACTCGGGACCCAATAGCTGTCGCTCTCCTATGTCGCTCCAACAAACAGGAGACCGACACTTCCTACCATACAATGCCTCAAACGGAGCCATTTGAATGCTCGCTTGATAGCTATTATTGTAGGAAAACTCAACAAGATGAAGATGGTCCTCCCATGAACTGCCAAAGTCAAGCATGCATGCTCTCAACATATCCTCTAGCATCTGAATGGTATGCTCCAACTGGCCGTCCGTCTGTGGATGGTATGATGTGCTAAACTTCAATCGGGTGCCCAAACTCTCTTGCATGCTCCTCCAAAAATGTGAGGTAAATCTCGAGTCACGGTCCGACACAATACTAACAGGCACACTATGCAATCTTACAATCTGCTCCATATATATCTCTACCAATACCTCTGTCGACTGGCCTACTCTAAAAGGCAAGAAATGGGCTGACTTGGTAAGTCTATCAACAATCACCCACACTGCGTCACGTCTCTTAGGACTCCGAGAAAAATCCGTGACGAAATCCATAGTAATGTGCTCCCACTTCCACTCGGGAATGGGTAGCGGCTGTAATAATCCGGCCTTCCTCTGGTGCTCCGCCTTCACTTGTTGACATACCAAGCACTTGGCAACGAAACGAGCTATCTCCCGTTTCATTCCATGCCACCAATAATACTGTCGTAAGTCACGATACATCTTGGTTCCTCCGGGATGAATAGAGTAAATCGAACTGTGAGCCTCTGCCATCAGCTCATGCCGTAGCCCTCCATTGGGAACATAAATGCGATCACCACATCGCAATGTCTCATCGGGGTTGATCCTCAATCCTGTCTGCTCTCCTGCTTCGGTCCTCTCTCTGAGCCGTCTAAATCTAGCATCATTGGGCAATGCTGCCTTGATGCGCTCTACTAATGATGATTGCACTTGGAGGTTGGCTAATACGTCGTCTGCTCCCGACAATACTACTTCAATACCAAGCTGCTCCAAGTCTCTAATCAACTCCTTCTGTGTAGTCAAAAAGTGTGCCATGGGCTTGCGGCTCAATGTGTCTGCCACGACATTAGCCTTGCCCGGATGATAATGAAGCTCGATCTCAAAATCCTTCATCAACTCCAACCAACGTCGCTATCGCATATTCAACTCTTTTTGTGTGAACACGTACTTGAGGCTCTTATGATCAGTGTAGATATCAACCTTCTCGCCGTACAAGTAGTATCTCTATAGCTTCAAAGCAAAGATAACCACTGCGAGCTCTAGATCGTGGGTCGGATAATTCTTTTCATGCACTCTCAACTGTCGCGATGCATATGCTACTACCCGACCGTGGTGCATCAATACACATCCTAATCTCTTCCCGGATGCGTCGCTGTAGATCACAAATCCTCCTGGGCCCGATGGTAGTGTCAAGATCGGTGCTGTGGTCAATCGCTTCTTCAACTCATCAAAAGCGGCTTGACACTCGTCTGTCCATACAAACTCATGATCCTTGCAAGTTAATCGAGTCATAGACCCAGCTATTCGAGAGAAATCTTCTACGAACCGTCGGTAGTAACCCGCAAGTCCGAGGAAACTTCTCACCTCAGAAGCTGACGTGGGAGTGGACCATGATTCGACTGCTGTGATCTTCTCAGGGTCCACTGATATACCATCACCCGTAACAATATGACCAAGAAATGATACTTTCTTTAGAAAGAAATCACACTTGCTAAGCTTCGCAAAAAGTCGCTCATTCCTCAACGTTCCCAAAACTATCCGTAGATGCTGCTCATGCTCTTCTTGACTTTTAGAGTAAATCAAGATATCGTCTATGAAGACTACTACAAATTTGTCCAAGTACTGGTGAAAGATCTTGTTCATTAAATTCATGAAAACTGCGGGAGCATTGGTAAAACCGAAAGGTATGACCAAGAACTCGTAGTGTCCATACCTCGATCGAAAGGCCGTCTTTGCAATGTCTTCCTTCCGAACCTTCAATTGGTTATAGCCTGATCGTAAGTCAATCTTGGAGAATACTTTTGCTCCACTCAGTTGATCGAATAGATCGTCTATACACGGCAAGGGATACTTGTTCTTTATCGTCACTACATTCAATGCTCTGTAGTCGATGCACATGCGTACTGTCCCGTCTTTCTTAGGCACAAAAAGAACGGGTGCACCCTATGGTGACGTACTGGCACGAATAAATCCCTTCTCTAATAAGTCATCAATCTGCGTCTTCATCTCTACCAACTCCTTGGGTGCCAGACGATATACTCGAGATGAAATAGGCTCGGCTCTGGGAATAAGCTCAATAGAAAACTCAATATCTCGGTCAGGTGGTAGTCCTGGCAATTCCTCAGGGAATACATCCTCGAACTCGGTGATGATAGGGTGCTGAGGGATGTCATACATCATCATATGAGTCCCCGAGGCGGGTACATCACAACTATCTCCGTCTTCTTTGGTGAACTCGAACTCTGCCGCATTCGGTGGTCTAAAGATAATACTGCTCCTATGGCAGTCTATGAGAGCGAAATGATGGCTCAACCAGTCCATTCCAAGAACCACATCAAATGTTGGCATAGGAAATACAAGAAGTCATGCCATCATCTCTCTGCCATTTATCACTACAGGGCAAATTCTACAAACACCACTAACAGGTACAACTCCTCCTCTAGTGAGGATTTTAACATTTCTATCTAAGGGGGTAATGGGAATGCTGTGTCTAAGGGCAAAACTAGTGGCTATAAATGAATGTGTGGCTCCAGTATCAAATAAGGTAATAGTAGGAAAAGATGCAACTAAAACCATACCTGCTATAACTTTCGCCTCTGTCTCTATATCGTCAACCGCAAGTGAGAATACCTACCCATAATTCTGTCCTGGGCCCTGAGCTCTGGCCTTGTTGTACTATACGTCTTGGGGAGGCAATGGTAGACGAGGTGCTCCTGCTACGGGCCGTGGTGCTGGAAGAGCTGGGGCTGTGGGCCTCGGGTTCTGCCGAGCTTGTACTATTGCCTGTTGCTCCGGACAGTCCTTGAGCATGTGCTGATTGGATCCACATCTCAAGCATAATCCAAGGCGAGTCCTGCAGTCGTTCTGGAGATGTCCTTGTTTACCGCAGTAATGGCAAACGGGCTTCTGATAAGGTGTGGGCCTCTGCTGAAACTGTCCTGTGGCCCTCCTAATATGTCCACTCTGAGTAGTTCGGGCTGGTGTAACTGCTGGGGTATGTCGTCTCGATGTCTGCTGCTACTCCTTGCGAAGAATCTCCTAAGCATGAGCTTCTTCCAAGATAGCTGAATGGGAGACTCGAGACTGAGTAGTCGTATAAGACTTGAGCTCTGGTGCAAGCCCCTGGTGGAATCTCCTTGCCTTCTCTAACTCCGTCGGAATCAATCCTGCACCAAATCGACTCAGGCGAATGAAATCTGAGTCATACTCATCAACTGTCATATTCCCTTGCTTCAGATGAAGGAACTGGTCATAGAGACCATCTCGAACATGAATAGGGAAGAATCTTTCATAAAATACATCATAGAACTGCTTCCAGGTGATCCAAGTGCCTAGTCGTCTCTCTTTCGCCTTCTACCAGTGGTGAGCATTGTCTTCTAACAGTAGGTCCACTGCTGTCATCCAATCTCGAGCTGGCAACTGGGATGCCTTCAGTAGCTTTTCTGTACTAATAAGTGTAGAAGCATGGAATTTCAGGACCAGAAATCCTATACGCCAAACATTACATGCGCCAGGAAGCTCAGAGGAAGTACTTGGCACAATAAAGCAAAAATATAGACATTAAAAGAAGATTTTTATTTCATATAAAAGTCTATTACACGTCTTAAAAAGAGCTGTACAAAGGAAGATTTCTACAAAGAAAAGACCCTAAGTCTACAGCTAGGCGCAGCAACCACCATGTGCTCTCAAACAGGCGCATCTCGCCATACGCCCTCAGCCAGGCACGTCCCTTCAGCAGCTCAGTTATGTGCATCCCTTCAGCAGCTCAGTTATGTGCATCCCTTCAGCAGCTCAGTTATGTGCCGCCCTTCAGCGTCCCAGTCAGGCGCATCATGAAGTGTCAGCATATGCGCCATCAAATGCTTCGACTAATGAAGCATTTATTGAGCAGAACGAGGGTGGCAATCAACCATCTAGCTGGAGGAAGAGCTCCTCAAACCAAAGAAGAGGAGAGCACCGCAACCAACCTGCGGCTAAAGGAGCCGCTTTCAACCCAACCAGAATGGGCAACACCTACTCTAGCGGGAGGAGGAGCTCTTCCAAAGCCCAAGGAAGACCGCAATCGAAACACGGCTAAAGGAGCAGCGAAAGAGCCTCCAAAGCCGCAGCACCGCAGTTCCGATCTACGGCTTTTCCAGCATTACGGAGACGAGGCTCGAGCATCCCGATCTTTGGATGCAACAGGCACCTTCTGCCTGCCTCAGAAGCCCTCGACTCCGACTTTTGGATGTAACAGTCACCTTCAAGTGCATCAATGAAGATCATACGTCGCATCTTCACCCTCGGAAGCATCTCATCAATAGAATGTGCTCGAGTAAACAAGTTCATTTTGGGAAGATGTGAGAGAACGAGAAGCAAACCCTCTCCATGCCACTATTTATAGGCCGGGAAAATCAAACCCATGCGCCAAGTGGCTGGCTCTCCGAATCCTGTGCAATGAATTTGCATTAATGGTGATGAACATGACGCTTCAAATTCAGCCGAGTCAAGAACGGCTATTTAAAGCACTCAAAGAACGTAACAGTCGGGCCCATAAAGACCTGTCATGCAAAGAGGATGCGCCGGCCAGACCGTGCATCGTACTGACGCGCCCAGCTCCCATCAACCTCATAAGGATGCGCCCCCATGCGTCTCCATGCGCCTAGTGGAACGCCGATCGATGTGCCAACTCAACAACCCATCACCTGTCAAAGAACATTAAATGCCGAAGTCTGACAGAGTCGGCAGCACGTCCCCCGAGGGCTGTAGTTGACAGCTTTTTCAGAAAATAAAGCGTCTCCAATGTCAGCACCATCATTACTCCCCTCCGGCGGTTACAAGCCACGTGGTCGCCCAACCATTTCGTATGCGCCTCCGCGGCCATGTGCCCAAATCTCTGCATGCACCTCAAATGCCATGCGCCTCAGACTTTTCTCTGATCCCTAAAGACAGAAGTAAAGTCACTACTGAAGCCCCGCATGCGCCTCAAAGCCGTGCGCCCCGATTGGTTTGTGACTCCTAAAGGGTACGAGCCAAAGCCTTCTCATGCGCCCAATCCCAGGCGCATCCTATCAGATCACTCACCACCAAATCCGAGATCTTCAAGCCATGGACCTACGACACACGTCCTTTGACTTGATTCAGCCTATGAAGGGGTGCTAATCACCCAAGATCTAAGCAACTGAAAGATCTTCTCCGTTACCACGTGCCAGCTCTGCCGCAGCCCACGACATAAACGAGAAGAGTTCAACTCCTCAATCAGGGCGCATCGCCTATGCACCTCCATCAGCAACCACCACGTGGCGTCCCCACGTACAGGCGCATCCTACATACGCGCATGAGTAGCCAGCCTGCAAGCTATAAATAGAGGGATCATCTCCTTCTGACACACACACAGAGAGACACACACAGACAGAGACGTTGTGCAATCATCAGCAGCATATACAGAGAGGCAGATACCGACACTCAACGTCTTCTTCCTCTCCGCAAGCTCCTGCACCTAGAGCAACCCAGATCTTCAGAGAACCGAGAACCGTCGTCAGATCGTCAATGAAGTCAACGCATTACCACTCGCTCCATCGACACAAGGGACCCAGATTAAACAAAAGTATACTCCTAGGACTACGTCTAAGTCCCACATTGTAACACTGTTCTGTTTATATTGAAATTATATCAAAAGATTTTAATAGAAAACAAGTTGGCGACTCTGATGGAGACCTCTTTCCCCTCCACCGAGAAAGCTGTGTCGTAATTCGACGACGTAAAGGTGGGATCCTCTCACAAGACGCTGGTCGTACGCCTCAATCAACAGGAGTATGAGGAGTTCATCTCTGAAGGTAGCGCGAGTCCTTCGAAGCGGCTGCCGAAGCCGAAGGAGACTCGCCAAGTCTGGGTGCGCAAGGTCGACGCCTCTGGTACCACCACCGAAGGGGATGCGCCAATGCAGCCTTTCCTTCCTGCTGACATCTTCAGCAACCAAGATGCGCCCACTGGTGCAGCGCATCTCTCGGAGAAACGTGCAGATGACCACATTCCCCAGCCATCTCCCTCTCAGGCGAGGAAGATGCGTCGATGGAGCAGGGGCACAGCTAATGCCCCGCGCATCACCTCTGATGTGCTGCAGAAGGTCTCTGTCTTTGACAGACTCACTCGCTGTAGTGGCCAGGAGAATTTGGACTCTGAGTACTACGCGCCCCAGCGGGCTAGTACGAAGAAGTCCAAGGCAGCATGGGCCATGCGTCTCAAACGTGCTATGCCGGCAGCAAACCAGAAGTATGCGCTCACAATCATGTGCGCTGCGAATGGTAAGCTGTATAAGGTCGACTGGGGTGCTTCTGCGCCAGAAAAGAGTCCACCTTCAAAGTCCTTGTCTCACTTGGGCGCATCTGTTGCGTTCGCAACCGAGTCGAACAAGACAAACCCTGTGGTCTTGAACTCCCGCGCCTCCTCTGGTTGTGCGTTTGAGGTTCGTTCAAGTCACTGTAAATGTTGTTCCCCCACTACTGATCTGAGCACCTGTTTTATGTTGGATCAGGGGGTGCAGCATTCACTTGACCACCCCGACGCTTGGCCTTGCCATGCACCTGATGGGGTTGCAAAGGTGGCACTCTCCTCCAACGATCTGCGTAACATGATCACTCACAAACACCGGTCAGGAGAGTCGACTGACAAGCACAATACGCCCCTCATAGGGCACGTCTGTGTTGTAGTCACCATCAACTGTTGTTGCAAAATAGCAGTCCTTCCACCAAGACAGTCGGTGTTCCAGCGGCTGCAATCACCAACACCTCTCCGACGTCGCCTCGGGAAGAAAATGTCAATTGAAGAGGAACCAGAGGTTGCTTCATGCAACGTGATCTCTAATTCTTCGTCAATCCGAAAGACGACCGGCCATTCCTCGACCACGTCCAAGAGTCAGCCGAAGAGAACCAAGGCAACTGTTCCATCCTCTGGAGTGTTCTAAGGCACTCGGGGGAGAAGGAAGATCCTGGAGGAAGCTGGGGGTAGTCAAGCCCTTGTTGATCCTCCTTCTGAAGACGAAGATGCCCTCCAGAGCACAGCTGGGGTGGATCTTCATCCTGGAGACAAAGTCAACCTCCCGGATGTTGCTGGGGGTAGTCTAGCCCCTGTGGACCTGCGTCTCGAAGACGAAGAAGTCCTCCAAGACAGAACTGGGGGTAATCAGGCCCGCACGGATACTTCTCCCGAAGATGAGGGTGTCCTCCAAAACACAGCTGGGGGTAGCCAGATCGAAACTCCAGGAGAGGTAACTCCCCTACAAGAGAGCGAGGTCGAGAGTGAAGCCTCAACTGATCCATCCGACTCCAGCCGCATCATAACGGTATACATGGCTGGGGGTGATACCGAGCCTGATGTGCCGCCAGCAAACCTTGTCCAGCGTATGGATACCCTGGAGGGAGGACTCAAAACCCTCTCCGCCTCCATACAAATACTGACTCAAACGGTGTCTGAGATACGGTCAGCTTTGGCCAGGGCACCTTCTACCAGTGCCGACCCAGGGGCCAATGGAGAATCAAGTGTACCCCTTCAACGGGTATCCTTGGATATGGATCTTCGCGAAGCACCTCGGACGTCGGAGCCATCAAATGCTCAACTCCAGGCTGTACTACCTTCCCCGACTCCCAGCTCCACGGAAGACGTGGTGGAGATGATCAGGGACTTGCGCAAACTCTTTGAGTCCAAGAACAGGCAAGAGGAGCGCCAGAAGATGGGGATCCCCCAACCCTATCCCCTCGAATGGGACAAAGTGGTTTATCCTCCTAAATAGAAACCACAAACTCTGACGCCGTACGATGGGAAGGACTCTCTGCGTCGCTATCTGACGTACTTTTAGTCCCAAACGGGACATCTCCCGAAGGAGGACGTACTACTTACCAGCATATTTGTCGGGGCACTGAAAGGAGTGACGTACGACTGGTACTGCAGCCTCCCCGATAACTCTATATCTTCCTTCGACGACTTGACGTGCCTCTTCCTCGACCGTTTCTACGACGGCGGGAAGGACATGACAATGGCATCCCTCATAGAGATACGCCAGAAGGAGAAGGAAACAGTTCGAGTATTCATCGAACGCTTTTGACAGGCCTGCTTCAGACTACCCCCGGGCATGCCAGAACATGCACTCCTTTCCTCCTGCAGCATGAACATGCTGCCTGCAGTCAAACTCTGGCTGAACTCCACTCCTCCTCCCGACTGGAGTTCCTTGATCATCGAAGCCGAAGCAGTAGAAAAGAGGGCGTCCAATGCTCGCCTTCTGGGAGTTAGTTTCCCTGTCTTTGAGGACAAGGGGAAACGGTCTGCAGCCAACAACCCCGGATGAGAGACGAAGGGGAAACATGCGTTGACTGTCAATGCCTTCAAAGGTGCATCAGCACCCACTCAAAAGCCTTCACTTGCACCAAGGCCAAAGGAGGTTTATTCTTTCAACGATGAAGACACCCTGCAACTCTTTGAGATACTGAAGCAGGGTGACAAGATCAAATTGCCGGACCCGAAGCGTCCCGACGAGGTTGGAAAAGTGGACAATCCGAGGTACTGTCACTACCATCGGATTGTCGGACATCCAACCAAGGACTGCTACGTCCTCAAAAACTACATCTAGCGCATGATCAATGCGGATGTTATCTCCGTCGACTACGAGAAGAAAACGGTCTCGGCCAATCTGGTGTCACTCCAATTTGGCACCTTGCCGCCGACCACAACACAAGATGGCGTCATCCCCATCCCTAAGGCGACAATGGAGGTGGTTAACTTACCACCTACTCGTGACAACGTGAGTGGACTCACCCCGCTCACCACATCTCAGGAAGAGATCTTATGGGTTCACCCTGATCTCGTCTCCAAGGTTACTCAACCGAAGGTACGCTCTGCCTCCAAAACCAAAGACAAGAAGATCAAGTCTTGCCGTATGGTCTCTTCCTCCACAGAAGAGGCTCTTCTTGTACAAATTCGTTCGCAGTTGAACATCCAACCCGACGAAGCTACCGTCGAGGTAGTGCCTCCCTGCACTGCCCCTGCTGCCGAAGAAGGGGGTCCGTCCAAGCCTCTAGCAGCCAATAAGCAGAAGCATGTAGAGCTCCGTTTCGACAAACCTCTGCGAAAGGAGAATGCTTCAGGGATAGCCAAGCCCCACAACTTTGACATACTGGCACAACTCGCCAATACTCCTGCCCGCCTATCTCTATTTGAGGTTCTTCGCCTTTCCAAGGACACTCGTGAAGCTCTCTGTGAAGCCCTGAAGGATGCTGAGTCCTTCATCAGCCAGGTCAAGCTGCCTAAAGATCTCCCGACTACATGTGCGCATTGTCATTGCGCGGATGAAGTTGTCCTCAACATAACCTTCATCCAACAAGACATGCTGCTCAAGCACAACCGACGCAACAGGCCTCTGTATTATACAGGGTATATCGGTTCCGTCAAGGTGAAGCAGATTCAGATCGATCCGGGGTCTTCCCTCAGTATCATCCCGAAGACGCTACTTTCAACACTGGGATCCCAATGTACCGTCTGGCGCCCTCCAACACCACAATCAGTGGCTTCAATGCCAGCAAGAGTGAGCCTATGGACAAAATATTGCTAAAGTGTCATATTGGTAACCTCAGAACTGAGGTCACTTGCTATGTCGTGGACGTCGATGTCAACTACAACCTCCTACTGGATCGTCCGTGGCTGTATGAGTACATGGTGGTACCTTCCACACTCCACCAATGTATGAAATATGTGTCCACCAATGACATCATCCGGACGGAGTTCGCAGACATCGACCCTTTTAAGGGGGTTGAAGCCTACTTCACTGATTCCAACTTGTACAAATCACCTGACGAGGAGAAAGCCAATGATGCTGACGATGAAGCAGAAACGGCAGCAGAGCCCGACATGGAGCCAGAGATGATTCCTGAGGCTCATCTAAAAATTCGACTCAAAGGGAAGCCGCCTCAGACGTTGCCTCCCATGAGTATCAAGCTACCTGGAAAAGCACCAACTGCTCCAGGTAGAACACCTACTGAAGCTCCCTTGAAGATACGGCTCAAGGGAAAGCGGCCTCAAACATCGGCTCCCCTTGTGGCAAAACTACAGGGGAAGGCACCTATCATCGATGGCGCAGTTGAGGCACCTCTGAAGGTGCGTCTTAAGGACAAGCCGCCGCGATCATCTGTCTCATCCAAACTGCCAGAGAAGGCCCACATAGCCCTCTCGGACCCCAAGATCAAAACTGCGGTGGACTCTCCCGATCCAACCCCAGTACTCACAGATGAAGAACTAGGGGAATATATCTCTGCTGATGTAGAAGCACCCTCTCTGGACAATGTAATTCCGCGGGACAAAATCTCGTGTTTCATCAATAATAGAGTATCTTTTAATTATTCTAGTCTTCCACATTGGAATGTCATGTATACATTAGATAACGCTCTACGGTCGTTGCAAACACCAATAACGACCGTCCATCATATAAATCGAGTAGTCCCGTCCCAAGGGGTCTGTTTTGTAGTCCTACTGCGGAATCAAGACGAAGAATCCATCATCTTCGGCAAAGTCGAGCGTCATCAAGACCTCCCGCCACTCGAGCAAGAACCAGATACCGACAAAATACAAGTCTATCGGTACACGGACAAGGCAAAGTACCTCATCCAAAAGATGGGTTACGACCTAAAAAGCAACAAAGGCCTGAACTACGGCATGGGTCAACGTCTTCCTCTCCGGCTTCCAACACCTAAAGGAAAGTCGCAGGACTACTATCATCGAACCCGACGGGGGGTGGGCTATGTCACGCCGCCGTCAACTCCAGAGAACTCGGAGGCAGAGGGAGCAGAGCATTCTCACTCGTCTGAAGTATTAACTTGGGATTCCGATACCAGTATCGGATCACTCTTCAAGAAAGTGCTATCAGCCAACATGACATCTATACAATCTCAAGAAGATAAAGGCGAAGACCAAACGCCAGAATTCTTCGAAGAAGAACCCTAGGCTCAACGTCTAGGAGAACAGTGGGAGTCCCATTTTGAATTACGCGAACCCCCTACCGAAGACAAAGTCGAACAGATCGACCTTGGGGATGGATCTTCTTCCAAACCCATCTTCATCAGCAAAAGCCTCAAAGGAGAAGATCGAGAATCTTTAATCCAGCTAGCTAAAGAATATATTGATGTCTTCGCTTGGAGCTACGAAGATATGCCGGAACTTGATCCCCAAATTACGATGCATAAGCTTAACATCTTACCTGATGCCAAGCCTATAAAGCAACAACAGCGACGTTTTTGTCCCGACATCATAAACGCTATCGATCAGAAAGTAGACAAACTCCTGACCAGCAGGTTCATCCGTGAGGAACAACATCTGGATTGGGTGGCCAACGTCGTCCCAGTCACCAAGAAGAACGGAAAGATACGGGTCTGTATCGACTTCAGGGATCTCAATACTGCTTGCCCGAAGGACGAGTTCCCGCTTCCAATTACCGACGTGATGATCGACAACACATGTGACTTCGAACGCATGTCCTTCATGGACGGGTATTCGGGCTACAACCAGATCAAGATGTTCTCCGATGACGCAAAACATACTTCATTCAGGACTCCGAAGGGGGTCTTCTGCTACACAGTGATGCCCTTCGGCTTGAAGAATGCTGGTGCAACATACCAGCGAGCTATGAGCACCATCTTCCGTTAACATCTTTGTAAAACAGTTGAATGCTATGTTGATGACATTGCAGTTAAGAGCCGTCTCAAAGAAGATCACCTACGAGACCTTAAGACAGTCTTCGATCTCATACGAGCGCATCAACTCAAGATGAACCCCGCTAAATCCTTCCTTGGGATTTCTAGCGAAAAGTTCTTGGGCTTCATTATCACGGTGAAAGGCATTCATGTCGATCCCGAGAAGACCAAAGCCATCCTTGACATGGATCCTCCGAAGAACCTCCGAGAACTTCGAGGCCTGCAGGGACGTCTGGGATACATACGGAGGTTTATAGCAAACCTTTCCGGGAAATATCAACCCTTCACCCAGCTCATGAAGAAGGGAGTCTCTTACGTCTGGACAGAGGAATGCCAAAAAGCTTTCGACGACATCAAGGCTTACTTGACGAGCCCGCCAGTCCTGGTGGCACCCGTCGCCGGTAAACCATTTCTCCTCTACGTCCGTGCCATGGATCATTCCCTCGGTGCTCTGCTTGCTCAGAACAGCGACACAGGCTACGAGCAAGCTATCTACTACCTCAGTAGAACACTGATCGGGGCCGAACACCGGTACAACCCCGTTAAAAAAGAGTGTTTGGCCTTGGTATTTGCCATCCAGAAGACTCGCCATTATGTCTTGGGCTAGACGATTCATGTCATCTCCCGAGTCAATCCACTCAGAGTTCTCATGACGAAGTCAGGGTCGTTAAACTCCCGGCTAGCTATATGGGCGATTCTGCTAACACCATACAACATGGTGTTCGTTCCACAAAAAGCCGTCAAGGGTCAGGCTTTGGCCGACTTTTTAGCTGCACACCCCATCCCAGAGTCCTCAAGACTCTACGAAGACATCCCGGATGAGGTCCAAGAATCTAACGTCACCGAAGAAAGCTTCGTCTGGCGGATGTTTTTTGATGGTGCTTCAAGAACAGGCCCCAAAGGCCAGATCATCGCAGGAGTGGGGGTAGTCTTAGTCTCCCCCGATCACTTGGTCATCCAGCGCGCCTACTCCCTTTCAAAGCCGTGCTCCAACAATGTTGCCGAGTACAACGCGCTTATCATTGGACTCCAGCTAGCGCAGCAGCTGTGGGTGGATCATCTGGAAGCCTACGGCGACTCAAAACTCGTCGTTAATCAGGTCAGAGGGCAATACGAAGTTTGCCATGAAGATCTGATTCCTTATCATGAGGTTGCATTGAACATCATTTCAACCTTCACCAAGTTCTTCATCGAACATGTACCTCGTCTACAAAATCTGGAGGCTGACGCTCTAGCTGGCCTCGCAGCCTCATTGGCAGCACCCCTCGGGACTCGACACTACGTAACGGTAGTTGGTCGAGACTTGGTCTGTCCTAAGAACAACTTATGCTCACAAATTGCACATGCCGCGTCAACGAGTGCTGGTATTAATGTCCGAGACTGAAGATTTTCGTTCATCGACTTCGCTGTCTACGAAATTCTTCCGGAGGACCCAAAAGAAGCCGTCTCAGTCAGGAGGCGCTCCCTTCGATTCTATTACGATACAGCTACTAAAATGCGGTACCGACGCTCCTACGATGGACTTCTCCTTCGATGCTTATCCAACGAAGAAGCAGCCGAAGCCCTTCGAAAAGCTCACGATGGAACCTGCGGGGCTCATCAACCTGGTCCTAAGTTGCAGGATCGTCTGCGACGCATGGGATACTACTGGCCAACCATGGCAGCCGACGCTGTCGACTACGCTAAAAAGTGCCATGCGTGCCAGCTTCATGCTAACTTCATCCATACACCGTCAGAACCACTACATCCTATGGTCGCCTCCTGGCCCTTCGAAACCTGGGGCATGGACATTGTAGGACCAATCACCCCTCCGTCATCGAGGGGACACCGCTTCATCCTAGCCATCACCGACTACTTCTCCAAGTGGGCAGAAGCAGTTCCACTGGCGAAAGTGAAGAGCTCTAGGGTGATCAGCTTCATCAAGCACCATGTCATCTACCGTTTTGGGGTACCTCGGAGGATTATCCACGATAACGGTCCTCAGTTCATCAGTCATATTTTCAGCAGATTCTGTGACAAGAAACGCATTCAAAATATGGCATCAACCGCCTACAATCCGGCAGCAAACGGATTGGCTGAGACGTTTAACAAGACTATCGTCAGGCTTATCAAAAAGGTCGTGTCATCCAACAAACGCGACTGGGACGAAAATCTCGACGAATGCCTTTGGGCCTACCGCACAACGGTACGGACCCCGACAGGCAACACACCATTCTCCCTGGTCTACGGGAGTGAAGCAGTACTACCTCTCGAAATCCAGATACCCTTACTCCGTGTAGCAATCACAAATCAACTCACAGAAGAAGACAATCAACGTCGCCGTCTGCGAGAATTGGAGGCACTTAACGAAAAGCGTCTCCTAGCCCAACAACGCATCGAACTCTATCAAGCCCGTATATCACAGGCTTTCAACAAAAAGGTCAAGCAGAGGACTTTCCAAGTAGGCGACCTGGTTCTAGCAGTCAGAAGGCCGATGGTGTTGACTCATAAGACACCAGAAAATTTCGAGCCCAAGTGGGAAGGACGTTTCATCATAGAGACGGTATACTCAAACGGTGCCTACCGTCTCGCCAAATCCAATGGGGACTTGTTCATGATGCCCATCAACGGCAAGTTCTTAAAGAAGTACTACTCTTGACATCCTTTAGGCTTGTACTTATATCTCCACCCAACAAGGGAGTCTCTAGACCCAATCATCAGGGCCCACGTACACCTCCCGTAAAATCTTACGCTTCCGGAACCCAGCTGTTTTATAGCGTTCTATTTTCCAGTAGAGAGACAACCACGTCCACATTACCTCTAAGTTGTTCTCCTATACCCTACAAAGCGGAATCTCACGCTCCGTAAGACGATGCTACCCATCATGTTTACCACGTCCATATTACCTCTGAGTAAACATTCCGTACAGACAACCCCTGCGTTGTTGTACATTGATCGCAGAACTTCCACGTCCACATTACCTCTGAGTAGTTCTACGTATTCCCCCAGAGTCATTCCTACCACGTCCATAACACCTCTGAGTAGGAAGATTTTATCATTTGAATCCCATATTTGCCACATCCACATCACCTCTGAGCAAACATGTCGATTCTCTCGAACTTATTATCTGTACCTAAAAACTAAGGAGCGCAAAAGATAATAGGTCCACACAAATCATCAAGTTCATGACAGCCAAAATGAACACACCACAAAAAACTCTGTATTCTTTATTATAAAGGATTACACCCCCAGCAAGAGTTGCAAATTACACAAAAAAAGAAGAAGAAGAGATTACAATCCCTAAACATCCCCGGGGTTGGCCGAAAGCTCTTCAATCCGATGCTTCAAGCCTGCTATCCGAGTCTCTACAGTCGCCAGGACCCGGCGTTCGGCTTCTTGACGTATCGTTTCTATGGCCTCAGGAGAAGTGTCGTCCTCATGCTTCTCGTCCAACTGTTGCCGCTGCTGAGCCAGAGTAAGAGCCCGACGCATGAAAGCTGCTTCCTCCTCCTTAGATGCTACATGATCAGCCTGGACTCGTTCAGCATCTAATAAGAGTTGGGCCCGCTGGTCTTCGAGGAGGCGAATCTTGGCATCAACCTCCGCTATACTAGCGTCCAACGCGGCCCGCAACTCCACCTTCTCCTGCGTGGACTGAGATAGCCTCTCCACCGTAGCCTCAGTTTCAGCCACCTCGCGTTCCCAGACACCCACGGTGGCCTGATAAGAGGACTCAATCTCAGCAATCAGCTTCTCCTTTTCCGCGTCTATCAGGGCGGAGAGATCATTTCGCTGGATACGCTGAAACTCGGAAAGCAGCTGGTCCAGCTCAGTCACCGAGGCCTCCAGAATCTCGACCATATGATCATGGCCCTGGTGGAGACGTATCAGACCGATGTGTAGAAGCGCCATAGATTTTTCCATCGCGAAACTTCTATTGGCGTTCATCACTGTCGATACACCCTTCTGCAGCATCTTGTACAATGTCTCAACAATGAATTTCACGTACTCATCCGCATCCGCCAGCACTTATGGTGTCATGGCAGGAGTTAAAGGAGCTGCCCTGGATGGCGGACCTGAAGAAGACCTGCCGATCTCAATCTGCGAGGCTTGAACGTCGACCTCAGCAGACCCTCCCGTACCAGGAACTTGAATTCCGCTACCAGCTCCAGATGCCAAGAGAGCAGAAGGAGTTGGGTGGGGTGTCGATATCGTCCCCCAAGTCAAAGAAGCAGAGGGCTCTTGCACCAGCAAGCCCTTGCCCTTTTCCGTCTCAAAGGGACTATCAACATCCAGAGTTGCCTCCTCCACCACCGAGACGCGATCTGTAACCAGCGCGGAGCCTTCCTCTGGCAAGCTAACTGGATCAGCTCCCGTTTTTTGGTGGGGCACGTCTTCTGGGGTAGGGCTCGGCAGACGAGTCTTTCCCTCATATCGAATCCCTCCACGGGGACCAAATCTGTCGCCACCTCCCGGTCGGCAGCAACCTCAGCCTCCATTGCTGAGCCTGGGGTAGGGCTCGGTAACGCTACAGCCGACCTCCCCGCATCATGACAAGGAGGGGAATCAAGCCTCTCCTCTGTTGCAGTCACGTCTGTTGCCCCCACAACAGACTCACGCATCTCTGGAGGAACGTCATCCGTAGACGACGAACTCCACTCCACTTCTTCATCTGGAAGTCTCGTGTCTACTGGACTCTCAACTTCCAAGGCCCCCATAGCGGCTTGCACCACTCCGGGAACTGCTTCAACATCAGTTTCCCTCCCAACATTATTTGGAGATACTAAAATTTCTGTCGGAACGACATTGTCAGGATTCTCCCCCATGGGAGATATTACAATCGGAGGAATACGCTCGTCAAAAGAGCCTGCCACCTCCTTCGGTTTACTGACGCCCGGTTTTGAAACCCGGGTCCTCTTCTTCAACGATTCCTACAAAAGAAAAAGCCTATCAGAAATGGCAGAAGGAGCCAGATTATGAAAAAAGTCCTTACCTCAACAGGAACTGATTCCGTTGACGTTACAGGCGGACTCCTGTAGCCTTTGAAGTCGTCATCTTTCTTGGCCTTTTTGGTACAGACGAACCGGCTTCTGCGCCAGCCCGCCTCTTTCCAGCAGGGGGGTCTTCCCGAATACCTCTCGATGATGCTACAGCAGCAGCCCGATATCCCGCCAACTCTGGTGGACGATATGACCGAGCCGCCACCAACATGTTCTGAGTAGCCTCTAGCTGAGTTCCAATGATGAAGCTGGTCTCCTTATCATAATCAGGAGGTATAGTACTCATGGTGCAATATAGCTTAACGGCCGAATACAGGATCTGTGGCCGAGGGTTGCGAACTGGCGTATTAAAATGAACTCCAGTGCACCCGGTATTGTAGTATTGCCAACCCCAAGCTCCATCAAGTAAACTCCCAGCGAACCCCAGACTGCGACTGGGGTTCCGTAACATCAACTCGGTGTAACCAAACTGTCGAGCAAATCGGTTTGGCAGATAGGGCTCCAGATAACACCTATTTTGGTTGCGGTAGACCAAGTGGAAAGGCCGAATACTCTGCAACCAAGAAACCTCCATTTCGGCAGAGTGATCACATCCTCACCAGAGTCTTCCAAATCTTGGTCGGCCTCAAAATCTTTGAACATGGGACTGACCTTGACGATCTTCCACCCCTGAAGGTAAGATAAGACTCTCCTGCAGACGGGGACGCCGGTGTGCAACCACTTCCTCTTGTAGAAGAGGCGGATAAAGGCGTCACCTTCAACGTGATCCTCTTCAGGACCTGGACTCATTACGTTCGGGTGATACAGAATCAACCATCCCATCAAATAATGGAATGGTAGCTCGGCCTGGGGAAAGTTGTCGTTCCTACCTCTCCCTTGGATCACATCATCAGCAAGGGTCCTCAAACCCTGCAACAGGTTACACACCATCGCGGGGAGGAGAGCCAAAGGGCGACCAAAAACCAATTTCACTACTGGCAAAATGAGGTTCCGGTTTACCCTCTCCACAGAGCCAGATCCGCCCGAGAACACACAATCCCGGAGCCATATCATCTAGTATGCAGTCAATACTGCCTTGGATGACATCCGGTGCACACAATGCCAGAAACAACTATACGCGTCTTCGCCACTCTCATTTGAACGGGGGGCTCTCTCGTCCAGTCGGCTCATTTCGGAAGTTACTTCCGCGGGTTTCAGCCCCTGCGGAGTCGTGAACCAGATCTTTGAGGAATCCGCCAAATCTTGCTTGAAGACGTAATCCCTCCAAGCAGTTACATGAGGCTGAGACTTGCCTTTGTCCTTCCATTGCATCAGATAATGATGGCTCGCCATCTCTTTGAAAACAGCCATCATCTCCGGGTCCTTCCTTTCTAGAACGACAATCTCTTCGTTTGAGGGGAAGTATTCCTCGTATGGTTCCGAGCCCCAGGGAAGCTAGGACACCTTGTACATCTCATGGAAAGCCAGTCCCAACTCTCCCACTGGAGTAAAGAAAGTGCCAGTCTGGGTATTGAACATCTCCAAGAGCGCAAGAAACATATGTTTGTTGAGATCCACGTCGGTTTGTGTGGCACGGATAGCAGCCGTCATCCCAATCTCTTTAAGCTCAGCCTTGAACTTCGATAACACCCAAAGGGTCAACTCGTCCTACTTCAGCACGTGGTGACACCAACCTTCAACCCTAAAGCTACCTTTCGGATACATAACCTTCGATGTTAGCATCCGATTGGCAAAGGTTGAGGCACTAAAGACAAAAGTGTCACTGGGGACCTCACTATAAAGGCTCCCAGGACACAAAGTTCGACAACTGAATGAGGGACCGGCTCGCGAGGCAGCCAGGGTATTCCTTTGATTCGAAGTAACGTCAATCGAGAGAGTACCCCCCACTGCCCCTCCTTGAGAAGGAGTAAGTTCCCATGACATCCTCCTCTTGGAAGCTAGACGGTAGAAGGCCGTCAGCGGCAATTGGTGTTCGAGTTGTCGCATGTACAGAACCATGCCCTTCGCGAAGAAGAATCAGTCTTCCTTGATCTTCAGTATCTTCGCCTCGGTGGAGATCAGTCGGTCACCGAACAGAAAGACAGGTTTCAAGAAGGTCACATCCTCAGACTCAGCAGATTCTAGCTTGCCGCTCTCTATCATACTTTGGAGGAAAACAGACGACCGATTCTGGATTTGCAACATTCTCTCGGGTGGCTGATTCAATAGGATACCAACTTTCACGGGATTAATAACTTCTTCGTCGAAATCAACTCCCATCTGACAAAGAGAAGCATCCAGGAGGACTTCATTCAGCAAAGGGATAGCCATCGACACTGACACAGCAAAAACAAAAGTCAGGCAAGAAACTTTAAGAAGACAAAATCTGTGAAGCTTCGGCACATAAACCTATACGCGTCAGCAATAGAAGCTTCGGGGCATCATCAGGGGTTTAACCAATGCGCGTCAGCAGTAGAGCTTCGGCGCATCATCAGGTTTTAAACCCATGCGCGTCAACAGTGGAGCTTCGACGCATCATCAGGGTTTTAACCCATGCGCGTTGGCGGAATAGCCTCGGTGCATCATCAGGACGAAAGTCCATGCGCGTCGGCAACAAAGAGTTAGGGCACGACAATGTCATGTGCTCTAAACTCGTCTAAAAAGGTTGAAAGATGACACCCACCCGTCACCGCAGGACGAACATCGGCCAGAGTCATAATGGTGATAGGAACGTCCTCCTCGACGAACTCCGCAGGCTCCTTGCCCTTACCAGCACCGCCGCGAGGAGTTTTGGGAGCCATTTCTCGCAAGAATGAAGTTAGGGTTTTTCAAAAAAACTCTAAGAGAAGAAAGCAAAGAGAGGAAGAACTCTCTCTCTCCATCTCACGCCTATTTATAGGCTTAGTCGCACGCATGAACCGATGAAGTGTGACCTCAGCCGCCGCTTCCGGTTCTGTGAAAAGATAACTGCAGATAAATCTAAAAAGATCATCATTAATCTTCTTGGTTATCGAAGTATCATCATTCGCATTTACTGAGAGGAGCATGCGCCCCATCACCGATGCGCGGAGTAATCATGCGCCCGTATAGTCATGCGCCCTGTAGAAGACGCCACCATGCTTCTTATTCAAAGTATTCCAAAACTTGACAAAAAAGTTTTAAAAACTTTGAAGGGGGTCTTGTAGAAGCATGGAATTTCAGGACCAGAAATCCTATGCGCCAAATATTACATGCGCCAGGGAGCTCAGAGGAAGTACTTGGCACAATAAAGCAAAAATATAGACATTAAAAGAAGATTTTTATTTCATATAAAAGTCTATTACATGTCTTAAAAAGAGCTGTACAAAGGAGGATTTCTACAAAGAAAAGACCCTAAGTCTATAGCTAGGCGCAGCAACCACCATTCGCTCTCAAACAGGCAAATCTCGCCATGCGCTCTCAGCCAGGCGCGTCCCTTCAGCAGCTCAGTTATGTGCATCTCCAGTTATGTGCATCCCCAGTTATGTGCATCCCTTCAGCAGCTCAGTTATGTGCATCCCTTCAGCAGCTCAGTTATGTGCCGTCCTTCAGCGTCCCAGTCAGGCGCATCATGAAGTGTCAGCATATGCACCATCAAATGCTTCGACTAATGAAACATTTATTGAGCAGAACGAGGGTGGCAATCAACCCTCTAGCTGGAGGAAGAGCTTCCTAAACCAAGGAAGAGGAGAGGACCGCAACCAACCTGCGGCTAAAGGAGCAGCTTTCAACCCAACCAGAATGGGCAACACCCACTCTAGCGGGAGGAGGAGCTCTCCCAAAGCCCAAGGAAGACCGCAATCGAAACACGACTAAAGGAGCAGCGAAAGAGCCTCCAAAGTCGCAGCACCGTAATTCCGATCTGCGGTTCTTCCAGCATCGGAGACGAGGCTCGAGCATCCCGATCTTTGGATGCAACAGGCACCTTCTGCCTACCTCAGAAGCCCTCGACTCCGACTTTTGGATGTAACAGTCACCTTCAAGTGCATCAATAAAGATCATGCGTCGCATCTTCACCCTCGGGAGCATCTCATCAACAGAATGTGCTCGAGTAAACAAGTTTATTTCGGAAAGACGTGAGAGAACGAGAAGCAAACCCTCTCCATGCCACTATTTATAGGCCGGGCAAATCAAACCCATGCGCCAAGTGGCTGGTACTCCGAATCCTGTGCAATGAATTTGCATTAATGGTGATAAACCTGACGCTTTGAATTCAGCCGAGTCAAGAACGGCTATTTAAAGCACTCGAAGAACGTAACAGTCGGGCCCATAAAGACGTGTCATGTAAAGAGGATGTGCCGGCCAGACCGTGTATCGTACTGACGCGCCCAGCTCCCATCAACCTCATAAGGATGCGCCCCCATGCGTCCCCATGCGCCTAGTGGAACGCCGATCGATGCGCCAAATCAACAACCCATCACCTGTCAAAGAACATTAAATGCCGAAGTCTGACAGAGTTGGCAGCACGTCCCCCGAGGGCTGCAGTTGACAGCTTTTTCAGAAAACGAAGCGTCGCCAACGTCAGCACCATCATTACTCCCCTCCGGCGATTACAAGCCACGTGGCCGCCCACCCATTTCACATGCGCCTTCGCGGCCATGCGCCCAAATCTCTGCATGCGCCTCAAAAGCCATGCACCTCAGACTTTTCTCTGATCCCTAAAGACAGAAGTAAAGTCACTACTGAAGCCCCGCATGCGCCTCAAAAGCCGTACACCCCGATTGGTTCGTGACTCCTAAAGGGTACGAGCCAAAGCCTCCTCATGTGCCCAATCCCAGGCGCATCCTATCAGATCACTCCCCACCAAATTCGAGATCTTCGAGCCATGGACCTACAACACGCGTCCTTTGACTTGATTCGGCCTATAAAGGGGTGCTAATCACCCAAGATCTCAGCAACTGAAAGATGTTCTCCGTTACCACGTACCAGCTCTACCGCAGCCCACGACAGCAACGAGAAGAGTTCAACTCCTCAATCAGGGCGTATCGCCTATGCGCCTCCATCAGCAACCACCACGTGGCGTCCCTACGTACAGGCGCATCCTACATGCGCGCATGAGCAGCCAGCCTGCAAGCTATAAATAGAGGGATCATCTCCTTTTGACACACATATAGAGAAACACACACAGACAGAGACGTCGTGCAATCATCAGCAGCATATAGAGAGAGGCAGATATAGACACTCAACGCCTTCTTCCTCTCCACAAACTTCTGCACCTAGAGCAACCCAGATCTTCAAAGAACCGAGAACCGTCGTCAGATCGTCAACGGAGTCAACGCATTACCACTCGCTCCATCGACATAAGGGACCCAGATTAAACAAAAGTTTACTCCTAGGACTACGTCTAAGTCCTACATTGTAACACTGTTCTGTTTGTATTGAAATTATATCAAAAGATTTTAATGGCAAACAATAAGCCACTGTGACACTTCTAATGGCTTCTCCGTCCCTCTAAAGGCCTTGGGGTTCATATCTGTGAAATTCTTGATAGAGCCTTCATAAGGATGTAGAGCCGGTGCTGGTGCTGGTATTGGAGGTGGTGGTGGAGGTCTAGTCATGGCTGCCATTATCGTCTGTCTCATCAGCTCAGTCTACTGCCACTGAGCCTGCATCATGGCATAGATAAACTGAGAAGTAGGGCTCCCATCAGTCGGTGGTGGAGGCATCTGAGGTCCCGACTGTAGGAAAAACTGCTGAGGGAATGGTGGTGGTGGTGGCAGAGGTACATTCCCTTCTGGTGGCATGGTAGTGGTCTGTCAAGCCTGGCTACCTGGGGGTGCTGCGATCTCTGGGTACTCCGTCGTCGGTGTCGTAGTAGGCTGCGACAGTCCTGGCTGGTATGGTGTCGCTGGAGTCATAGGAGGATTCTGTCCCTCCGGAGTAGCCGTTTCACCAGATGTGAGGGCCAAAGCAGAAGTACGTCCGCTCCTTAAATGCATATTGTTGGCACGAGGAAGATAAGTTGATATTAGAAAAGATTAGATATGGGATAAATCGAATAATCAAGGAAGTTTCAAAAAGATTGGAAGTCAAGAGGTAGTAGTAGTTCTGGATGAGATATTCCTATTCCTATTCCTATATGCAGGCTCGATCGAACGGGAACGGTTGAATTAAGATCCATTCTCTCGCCTGAAGTAAACTCAAGGTGAGTGGCTGACCTTCTCTTCTCGACCCCCTTCCTAGGTAAATCGATAATGTTGTTTCGAATGAAAGGATAAATGCAAGGGCACAAACACGGGAAAGGGATTGAATTTTCAAAGATAATGTAGGCTATGTCTTAATAACTAAAAGAAAAATATGTCTTCGCACGGTTATGGATAACTTGTCGACAAGGCAGTAGTTTCCTCGAGCAGCAACCCGGGGCCACGGGGCCGTTTCGACCTAGAAGGAAACAGGGTATAGTCGTGCATAAGGTTTCAGCACAGGTTAAGCGGGGACTTACATCAGAGCTAGCTACTTGCGTTGAAAGGACCCCGATTAACAAAGCTATATGTCTAGGATGGCTTGTGATGCCAGTGACATCGAAGAGGGACGAGGCGAAGGAGGTCAGCCACTCGCCTTAGACTTGCTTCAAGCGAGCGACTGGTTGGTGCGCTAAATTTGGGACTTGGTTCCAGAGAAGCTATTCCATAATGTGGAATGCACTACTAAAATAAGGCAAATTAGCCACGTCCTTATACGTCGCTAATAATAAAAATTACGTCGCTAATCGTAATTGGCGACGGATTTAGCGACGTAACGTGAAGGTCGCTTTTTAGCTAGTCGCAGATGGGCAATACGTCGCCCTACGTCGCTGTTTGCGACATCCCATCCGTGTCGCTAGTTCGTCGCAAATTTAGCGACGTCAAGCGACGAGATAGTTACGTCACAAACGTTACGAAGTAGTGCGACATTGTAGCGATGTTTTGTTCTATCGACGTGATGACGTGGCAATGCCTGCCACGTTAGCAAGGTGGCGACGTACAGCGACGTACCGCCGCTAATTTGTGACGTTTAGCGGCGTCCAGTTCCTGTCGGTATCCGTCGCTATACGTCGCTAACCGTCGCAGAATACTGGAAAAAAATTAAAAAAATATAATGTGTATTTTTGTTATGCTGTGTGTCTGTGTTTACACTATAAACACAGACACACATCATTACAAAAATACATATTATATTTTTTTAAAATTTGGGCAGCACCTCCTTTGTATATCAGATCATCGCTTATAACCCAGCGTAGGTATATTTGTCATCCCCGTCGCAGATATCATCACAATTAACAGTCTTCCATCATAACAGTCTATAACTAGTAGATAAATAACAGTCTCCCATTGTAACGCCCCAGTCCCAAAATACGTAGGACCGAGTACGTGAACAAGCCAGCTACACATATACGAAGAATACTCCAATATATAGAATCCTCATATATGCACATAAGCTGTAAATAAAATAATCATAGGCCAGAATAACATATCTAATCTCATCACAGCTCAACATAGAAGTTAATAAAGTCCAAATAAATAAAGCAGAGTATCAAAAGATAGCCGGGTGAACATACTCACTCCAACAGCTATAAAAATAGTCTCACAAGATCGGAGTCCAACCTCCGCAAAAATAGAATTAAAAGAGATTTAAAATAATGTCCACTAATGTCTCAAATATAGAATAGGCTAGAGATCAGTAATGACTGCCTCGTCATCGATGTAGGATAGCTCCAACGCCGCTCCGTACTCCTGTAGAAAATCGTCTAAACCTGGAGAGATAACCAGGTCCTCAGGGGACATAGCAAGATACGAGAAAACACCATGCCATATAAACTGTGATAATATAATGAGAGAAAAAGGTATGCATGTAATCGGGTTCCTGACCATTCTACTGTGAATATGCAGTTGAGGTACAATCCTTCGACGCATGAGCCCTGGCTGTAAATGGGATCGACATAGTTCCCATAGAGGGCACCAGGGGCCTACGTTCATAACGCTCAGGAAGCGTCAGAGGGCACCATGTGCAAGGGGCTACGTCCATAACGCTCAGGGAAACGTCAGAGGGCGCCTGGAGCCTGCGTCTCCGGAGGAGCGCACAGGTAATCAGGGAAGTACAAAGAAGCCCATACGTCAGGTATTGTTCTCCCCACCCAATGCCTAGTATCATCATCTCTATGACTGATATGAACCTCTAGTAACCGCCAAGTCTTCTAACATGCAATACTATTGGCAGTTACTCCTAACCGTCGCACGCTCCATACGTGTCGGTGGCCAACCGAGTATGCGGGTACGTGTCCTACATGTGACTCATATCACATGATACAACAAGTGTCAAGGCCGTATGAGATATACCAATACCTCAACATCAACGGGTGGTCACTAGACTAAGTCAATGCAAGAGAAATAAATAAGGCGAGAAAAACGACCGATAGAGTCGCTTGCACCCAAGTGTGACTTGGACGCACAGTTTAAATATCAAGAAATAAGAAATGCTGAAAATAACAACTAAGAATAAGAAATATAATAATCACAGAGTAAGGTGGCAAGCTATCTTGCCTGATGGCACAAAGTGGCAAGTCCAAGTAATCACAATGTCAGCCAAGAAACGTCACAATCTCCAAACAACTCCGGACGCTGAAACAAACATCAAAAATGCACTCGGTGTAAAAGATATACCAAGGAAACACATGTCCAAAAGTCAAATTCTGGATCAGGGGCAAAATCATAATTTCGGGTCAAAACGATATCCGTCGTTAGATCCGCTTTGCACCGAAACGCGTGCCAAAGTCTACGGTCTCTAAAGTCGTCAAACTATATGTCTACTATTTCAGTTTGAGGAGAAGAACTCAACGGTATGTCCAGTTTTGGATTCCGATGAGCCGTGCACAAAATCGCCCGTTTGAGTGGGTCGTGGGCCCGCCAAAAATGGGTTCTGATTCGACCTTCTCAGAATCGAACCAAACTTGGCATACAGGACCAAAATTTTGATCCGGACCTATTGGCGCAAGTTTCGTCTCGAATCGATGACTGTACACGAAGTTATGGGCAAGTTTGCAAAATGCCGATACGGGGGTATCTCGACGGATACGTGTTGATTTTGTCGCGCACACGCAACGAAACCGAGTTCCGTCAGTTCCCACATGTCCGCAACGTCCATACGTTCCTTTCGATGCGTATAGTGTGTGACCACGTCGCCCGGTTTGTCGGGGCGCACGTCGTATCGAAGAAAATTTTCTAAAATTTACTATTTAGAAAACAGTTTTTCACACAAGTTTAACACGGATTTAATTCTTACACAGAAGTCGAAATACGGATCTAAAGGTTGCATTTTAATCATGGTTATGTTGTCTACACATTTGTTCAATTAGTTCCTACATTACTTTACTGCACAGCAAGAAAATTGGCCGACAAGTTGTCGTTTTTTAAACAGTTTTTAGCGTTTCAGAAAACAGGTTTTTCTTCAACTTCGTCTCGATTTTTCGAGCAAGTCGATGGGTTGTTTTGAAATCCATATGGAGGATCTCGGAGAGGGTCAAGTCTACTTTCCAGAAAATCTTACGGATCGAAAATCGGTGCTACGAGTAAAAAGTTACATTGTAGAGAAGTAGGGTACCTTGAGTGGAAAAACTGCTCCGTGGGTGACGCGGGGCTGACTTTCGATGCTCCGTTCGTCGCGCACAAAGCTCCGTCGCTGGTGAAACGAAGTCGTGGGCGAAGAGGATATGATCAACCTCAACTTTCGTTTTGGAAGTTTAGGATTTCGAGGTTTGTGCAAGAAGATATATATATATCAAGTTACTCTCAACCCTAATACTAATGGGTTTTGGATTAACCCGATTCCCACTATTCCACGGATTCACGCGCACGGGGGGGGTTTCTTTTGCTCTGCTGCTATTGTGGGCCCGCTCACTTAAAGTGAGCGGCTGTGCTCACCTCTTTCTCTTTTTCTTTTTTTTTATATTCACTAAAGGCCAACCATTTGGCCTGAGCTTCCCTCGACCAAGCCTGGCCGCCCCCTTGCTGGGGTTGAGCCTGGCCCCACCAATTATTATATTTATATTATTATTTTTAAACACAATCACCACTACTTATATGTATATATATATATATATATATATATATAGCAAGCTATATATATATCAAGCTATATATATATATATATATCAAGCTATATATATATATATCAAGCTATAAAAATAAAATATATATATCAAGCTATAAATATATTTATATATTATTTTAAGCTATAAATAAATTCTCAAAAAATTTACCAATAAATTCTTAAAAATCCTAGAACTTATTATATTCCTTATTTAATAGAAATATTAACATGCACACATATAATAATGTATATATACACATACTTTAATTATACTAATAACTTAGTAGTAAATAAATCCATAACTAATGAAATACATAACAAAAATTAATTTAATTTATAAAAATCAATTATAAATTATGGGGGTTTACACCCATCATAACAGTCTACAACTAAATATCATACATGTACTCAATAAAAATACCAACAAATTAAATATCACCAACATACATGTCCAACAAACATACATGTCCAACAGAGTCAAATAATAATAAAAATCAGTGTACAGAACGGTCAATGGGCCCATAGGGCCAATACATACAAAGATGATAAAAAATCTATTGGATCACTGAGGACCCCTGCCGCGCATCTGGGATAGCATGTACTCATACTGCTCCTGTGTGAGCTGCACCGTAGGGGCAGTAGGAGGCAGTGTAATGTCTGGAGTCGGCGCCGTCGATGGACCGGAAGGACGTATCTGCTCCAGCTCTCGCAGTCGCTCACCATGCGCAGCAAGGGTACTCACCATCCTCTGAGTACTCTCTTGAAGCGAAGCCGATACCTCAGTGAGTGAGGCAGACATGGTCCTCTGCGAATGGTCCAGCTCAACCTGTCTACGCTCTGTGCGCTGCGTAGACTCGGTGAGCGTGTGCAAGCTGGCAGCTGTAGCCTGCTGCAGAATCATCAGCTCTTGTATACTGTGCTCGACCGCATCAAATCGTCCGGTGATCATCGGAGGGTCGGATCATCGCTCTGCGGTAAGGTGATCATAAATCTGCTGCTGCAACTCGCGACGCATATCGTCGATCCGACGACGAATATCCTGTGCTCGTGACGACGCCGGCGAAGCCGGAGACTGCGCACTAACAAAGGGGGCCCGAGATGACTCCGAAGCCAAATATGCGCCGTAGGATCCCATATAGTACGTACCCTTCTGAAGACCGCCAACGGCGGTCATCCAGAGGTCGTCCGGCGATGGAGCTGTAGGCGGCTGGAAGGAAGTACCAGCCCCTCCCTCTGCTGGCGCACTAGCAGCAGCAGCCGCCTCCTCCTGTAGTCGAACAAACTCGGCCTAGAACATGTTTGCTAACGTGTAAGTGTTTGCTAAAGTCTATATTGATATCTATTTTCCTGTTTTCTAAATTATAGTAAATTAATATAAAGAATAGAATGTACATATGCCTGCGTCGCCCTCTCGCCAATGAACTTTTCAGCCCTCCGATGGGTGACCAGGAAGACGGTCACCATGTTCGGGTCCTCACCATTTTTTACCTGTTAAAATATATTATCTATTATTAGTATTAAACATTCTATCGAACTATATATAAATTAATGTCCGTCATAGGAAACGTACCAGACGACAAAAATGCTCCATCATCGGAATGGAGCCACCACACCACTTACCGGCGCTCGACCGCGTCACCTTGGCCTTGTCAGACCGCTCCTGGTACCTGGGATCGCTGAATCTAGCCTTCATCGCAGTCCACTGCTCTGGCTGATCCAACCATGGATCGGCTGTCCGGAGCGATCACGAGACTTCTGGTCGTGGATCGCATCACGGATGAGCTTGCCTCCGACGGCAGAAAATTGGCCCTCGATCTTCGCCGCCCGGTGTGGTGGATAGAAATAGGTCCTCTACAAGAAGTAAAATAGAAAAGTTGTATAATATACACAAATGATTATTAAAATTTAAAAATAAACAAATTTTTTACCTTGAAGTGGGCGAACCAAAAGGCCTTCCTATCTGCGGGAGCTTCTGAGTAGTTAATCCAAGGCCCACCATAGTTCTGCCTCAGAAATACCCCAGCTGTCTCTGTACTGCAGAAGGCCGATATCTATACAATAATAATTTTCATGAATATATATGTACATATAATCATTTGAGAAATATATATTAATTAATTAACTTACTTCGTAGGCCCGTCCGTCCAAATCTCCATACGCGTCTCGCCCGGGGGAGCGCATGGAGAGTCGCTCTCAACTCCTGCCTGGGCAGGATCAGTCTGAACGCCGTCCTCCATATGCTCGGCGTCGGCTCCCCCCATGGAGCCGTCGGCAGGAGGAATGCTGGACGGGGGATCAGGGATGCTGGACGCGGGATCAGGAAGGCTAGATGACGAGGGAGGAGTCACCAACCTGCTGGAACTGCCATGTCCCGGTAATGGACCGGGAACAGAACGGTACAATGGCGTACTCGGAGATGAGGATGAGGGTACGAAATCTCCATCCCGAGCCCGAGGCTGACGGGACTGGCTAATATAAAGTCCTCCACGTCGTCCAGATGGTCTAGTCATCCCTGATAATAACATATGACAATAAAACAAAAAACATATTTATATGATAGACATTACAGATTTTTGAAAAATATCATAGTCACAGATAAAAGTGTCACTAAAGTGTCACTGAAGTGTCACAGATAAAACAAACGTATAGATTTAATCCTCTTCTGAAAATTTATCTAGTTCGTTTAGCTCATCTACTTCTTTTTCTTCTTCTTCTTCTTCCTCCTCTACATCTTCACTTTCATCTGCATCTTCCTCTTCAGATAATTCTACTTCTTCTACATAATTAGATGTGTAATGAGGAACTTCTGTCGTGTCCACTTCTATAATATTTATTACAAGAGGTAGTTCATCCTCTTGATAAGCTATATCGTCAACCTCAAAGGTATTTCTAGCTTTGGTCTTGCATACTGTCCACCAGTCCGACCTTGTTATTCCCCGTTTAAGATAACTTGTGAAGTACACGAGCTGAGCCTGACTTGATAGGACAAATGGTTCATAGGCTTGATATCGACGCCGATAGTTTATATCAACAAGACCGTGCTTGTCTACTTTCCAACCTTGACCTTCAATCGGATCGAACCAATCACACCTGAATAATACAATCTTAGCAGGCTCTATTCCATAACTATATGCCAGCTCCACGATCTCCTGTAGCACGCCATAGAAATCGTTGTCCGCATCAATATCTTTGTAGTTCGAAGATCTGATACACAAACAGCTATTTTTGGTAGAGTCGAGATCCACAAAGTTGTCTCTGATCGGTCAAGTTGTTGACTTGAACCTAAACCCATTAACACAGTAGCTTGGCCATACTTTTACAGCATAAATTGGTCCCTTGGCTAGCGTTCTAATAGACTCATTCTCAAGTCTTGCGTATGGAAAATCGACCAAAATACCACGAAAGAAGCAATTAAGCGCATTCTCAATCAAGTACATATACAGAAAGGTAATTACAGAATTCTCAAGTCTTACATATGCACTCAACCATGATGGAAAATAATGCCTCATTTCTTGTTCTAGTTCTTCTTCTGTTATGTGTGGCATACCTGACCTCACATCATCATTAAATATGCTGAAAACAACATCGTTCAATTAATGTAATAGTATAATAATCAACACTATTAAAATAATATAGACGTATTAATTACTTACCCCTCCAGTTTCTCTACTTCCTTCTCATCGCAGTTGAGTAATACATACACCTGAGCAGGCCTTAGCTCATCATCGTTCAGATATCTCTTCTTTATTTTACCCGATGGCTTTCCTGGAGCATTGAATACCTTCAGTATTGTATCATTACTTTCATGATCTCCGTCGTCATTTCTGGAAGCACTCGTTCTATTAGTTGCAACATGAGGCTTGAAATACATCGAACAAAATTTTGTAATCTTCTCTAGAACATAGGCTTCACAAATAGAACCCTCGACCCGTGCCTTATTTTTTACCTTTTTTTTAGGTGATTCAAATGTCGCTCGAACGGGTACATCCATCGATATTTGACGGGTCCACCAACACATGCCTCATAGGATAGATGAATCGGCAAATGCTCCATATAGTCGAAGAATCCAGAAGGAAACACCCTCTCTAGCTTGTACAGTGTTACCGCAATATCCTTCTCTTACTTTTCTAGACGATCAACGAGCAATTTCTTAGAACAAAAATCCCTGAAGAATATGCTAAGCTCCGTCAATGGATTCCAAACTGCCTACGGTAAGAATTCCCGAAATACAATCGGAATTAACCTCTCCATGAATACGTGACAGTCGTGGCTCTTCATACCCGTCAATTTGTTTTCCTTTGGATCGACACATCTTCTCAGATTTGACACATATCCGTCTGGAAATTTTAGGCCCTGGATCCACCGACAAAGTCTCACTTTGTCCTCCTTGTCCAACGAGAAAATTGATTTCGGCAGAAACTGTTTTCCATTCTGCTCTATCAAATGCAACGCAGGGCGTTTGTATATTTCTTCTAAGTCCAACCAGGCCTTGGGATTGTCTTTCGTTTTTTCCTTTACGTCCATCACAGTATTAATTATGTTATCAAACACATTCTTCTCAATATGCATGATATCAAGATTATGTCTGATCAGATAGGTACTCTAGTATGGCAGATCCCAGAATATGCTCCTCTTTGTCCATTTATGATCTCTACCAAATCCATCGCACTTGTACCCAGTTGTAGGATCTTCGATAGCACTTGGAAAATCTCTAACCTTCTCCCATATCATGTCACCGCACCACCTTGGCGGTGGATCACCCTTCTCAACAACGCCGGCACGGAATGCATTCATGTTCCTTCTGAACGGATGATCTTTTGGCAGAAATTGCCGATGACAATCAAAGAAGCACAATTTTCCTCCGTGTTTCAAGCGGAAAGCCTTACTACGGTCCATGCAATACGGACATGAGAGACGGCCATGAGTGCTCCATCCAGATAACATTCCATAGGCCGGAAAGTCGTTGATGGTCCACATAAGGGTTGCCTTCATCTGAAAATTCTGCTTCCTGGAAACATCGTACGTGTTAGTGCCTACTTTTCATAACTGATTCAACTCATCTATCAAAGGCTGTAAGTACACATTAATGTTCCTCTTGGGATTGTTCGGACCAGAAATTATAACGGTTAGAAATATGTACTGAGTCTTCATGCACATCCAAGGCGGTAGGTTATACAGAGTGACAATCACAGGCCAGCACGAATACTGGATCCCGAAAGACCAAAAGGAGTAAAACCGTCAGAAGATAGCCCCAACCGGACATTACGCGAATCTGAAGCAAAATCAGGATACACTCGATCAAAGTGCTTCCACGCTTCTCCATCGGATGGGTGATCCAACACTCCTTCAATCTGTTCTCGCATGTGCCAACTCATATTTTCGGCCGTCTCTTTCACCATAAATAATCTTTGCAACCGCGGCGTTAAAGGCAAGTAGTGCATTGAATCGGTCGGTCTTCTTGTACCGGTAGACCTTCATGTACTAGTTGTCTTATAGCGATCAGCACCACAAAATCTGTACACATCTGCGTCCTTGTCGTCTTTGTAGTACAGCATGCACCCATTACGACAAGAATCGATTTTCTCGTATCCCATCCAGAGCGATCTCACCATCCTCTTAGACTGGTAGAAGTCTTTAGGCAACTTAGCACCCTCCGGCAAGATCTCTATAATCAACTCCAACACTCGGTTGTAGCATTCTTGCGACATGTTAAAATCTGACTTAATGCTCAACAGTCTTGTAACCACCTCCAACGGGAAATGATCCTCACAACCAGGATACAATGGAGTCCTTGCATTCTCCAGCAACTCCATGAACTGTGCAGCATCGGCGTTCGGTGCCTCCTCAGGTGCATCATGATCGTCCGGATCGAAACTAGGCCCCGTCGCGTCAAAAATCATGTTCACCAACCCATCGTCCTAAGCAGCGTTGTTGTGGACATCCACATAAGACTCATACTTCGATGCTAAAGACACAAGTTCTCCGTACGTACTCCACTGATAGTAATTCGGCGTAAAACCCTTCGAGTATAAATGATACGTGACTTCCACTTCTGGATGATATTTCAAGTTGCGACATCTCACACACGGACACTTAATTTTGGTACCGTCCATGTACTGAGGGAACTCCTTGGCAAACTGCAGAAACTGCTGTACACCCTCTATGAATTCATCTCACACACCGCACATGTCATCAGGATGACGGTTGTACATCCACGAACGATTTCATAAGTAGTAATTCATATCCATATCCAATTGAGGATAATTCTGTAAGATAGATCGATACATGCACATTGCAGTCAGTGAATGAATGTTAAGACAGTTTAGATATGGGTGCGCAACATAAACTGTTCATTCATTCCACATATTACAAACAAAGAATTTGAAGGAAGAAACAAACACAACTGTGTTGGGACTAAAACAACTGTCTTGTGTGAAAGTGTCGTATCCGATAGACCGATACTAATCCGATACGGTCGATACTAATTCGATATCGATTCTGATACTCATCCTAACTGTCCAATATCGACCCTTTGGATCTACAAGAGTTACTTTACCCAGTTTGTCAAGAAAGGTAAAACTTTTTAAATTAATATCCTATAACTTGGCCTTTGGCCTGTGCTTGAGCAGTATCCTAACTCAAACTATCTATCCTAACTAATAAATTAATATCCTACTTTAACACCTACTAACTCTCATATTCCTTCTAACATAAACTAATATCCTAATCTAAACTAACCCTTTAACTGAAACTAATATCCAAACAATGCTAATCATGAACTAACCACCTAACCTGGAAGTCCACACTGCTCAAGCACAGGCCAAAGGCCAAGTTATAAGGCAAAATGCAGGCAACTGCCTGTAGCTACAAGGCAAAACCAAATGTTGACGGTATATATACCGTCAATATTTAAAAAGTTTACTTGTCTTGACAAAGTGAGTGAAGTAACTCTTATAGACCGAAAGGATACTCTATACACTCTATGTAATACGATATACCAATCATACCTACACTTCTAGGATACTCTATACACTGTAGTAATGAATTGCCCCTACTAATGATGCTCTTAGGTAACATAATATTTAACAGATGAGATTTTCATGTTGCACTTACGTATTTGTAGCTATAAACTGCTTGAGCAACAACATATAGGTATGGAAATCGGTATCGGACTATTCCTATGAGTATTGGTATCGACGATATCAGTAGTAGACTTGCTAGCTTGGGTTTTGGTCAAAACCAATTATTTTCAATTTTTCTTAGAGGATACGCTTCAAAGGACAACGTACGTGATCAGTTTAATTAGCTCACCGAATAAAGGGACGACCAAAAAAGTCAATATTGCTGACCACCTCCGCTAATTGCTACTTTTGATTGCCAACCACATTAATAATAATAATAATAATAATAATAATAATAATAATAATAATAATAATAATAATAATAATAATAATAATAATAAAGTCAACACACTAGACTATACTAGTCCGGTTGTGAACTATCAAAACTAGGGGTGCAACTCGGGCGGGTTGGGTCGAGCTTGAGGTCAACCCGAGCCCAACCCGGTGAATCATAAGCCTAGCCCGAGCCCGAGCCCGGCCCGACCTCGGGTTCCACATATGAAGCCCAAGACCGAGTCCGGAGGATCGGGTTGAACTCGGGTTGGGTCGGGTACATCGGGTTTATCGGGTTCTAATATAATATTTGAAATAATTTTAAACAAAAGTAATATTAGACACATAATCAAATAACAATCAATTCTTGATCATTACAAAATACAAACTGAAATAAGATTTAGGATAAGGAGTTGAAGAGTTTGAGTGAAGAAATTTAGGATTTAAACTTTTTATTTAAATATATATATATATATATATATATATATATATATATATATATATAAGTTGGGTTTCGGGTTCTTCGGGTAACCCGACACATGAACCCGAGCCCAACCCGATTTTTGATCGGGTTCAAATATTTTAACCCAAATCCGAGCCCGAACCCGAGTATCTTCAACCCTAACCCAACCCATTAACGGGTTTACCCGATCGGGCTCGGGTTTGGCCCGCCCGAGTTGCACCCCTAATCAAAACCATTATATGAATCGGGTTTGAACAAAATTAAACCTAATTATAAAATCCAAAACATGTCCAAGACACTTGCCATGCTTTCCCCTCTCTCACTCTCACACAAGACACAACCGCACACACTATATATTTATAAACTTTTATCTAAAATAGTCCACATACATAAATATATACCAATTTATATATATTTACATATATACATGACTTGTGGGTCAAAAATACATAGATATATATAGGAATCCATATGAAAACCAATTGGGATACCTTAACCATGACTAACCTACCCTCATTTATGCACAAAACTGAAATTAGGATTATAAATGACCTATTGGGCATTTTCACAAATACTTGGTACGTGTGTCACCCTCCGTGTGTGTGTGGGGGGGGAGAGAAGGAGGAGGAGGAATTAGGTTAGGGTTTACCGTCGGAGAGGAGGAGGAGCTCGACGGGGGGGAGGGAGTCGTCGGGGGGGAGGGAGTCACCGCGGGGGAGAGAGTCGTCGGGGGGGAAGGGGGAAAAAAATTTCGAGTTTCGATTTTTCGAGTGGGGGGAAAAGGGAGTCCTGTGCCCTAAGTAAAAAAAAAATTTAGCGACGTCAACAGTGGACGTCGCTAACCGTCGCAATAATTTTAATATAAGCGACATATTTTCTTAATATGTCGCTGAACGTCGCTATTCAGCGACATACTTTATCTAGTGTCGCTGAACGTCGCTATTGAGCGACGTATTGCGACGTCATTAGGAAGGAGTCGCTATATTATATAGTTAGCGACGTAATTTCTTTTCGTCGCTAAACGACGTCGCTAATGGGGCATATTTTAGTAGTGATGGATCTTAATTCAACCGTTCCCGTTCGATCGACCCGGCCGATTCCGACCTATCGGTCCCAACCAAATCGGTAGCGATATTGTTCCTTTCTCGTGCACCCTGTCACGACCCGCACCCGGAGTAAGGGCATGAGTGCGTGACAGCGTCCCAGCCTACACCATAGAAATGACGTAGAATGCTGTCTAGTTCTACTATCTAACAACAGTTATAATATCAAAACCTGTCGAGAACGGTCAACTCCGAATGGAGGACAAGCAATGATAATATAATATACTCAATAAGCTATGTTATTGTTGCGACCGTCCAGTGTTGGTATTTATGTATGGTATTTATGGTGCACATCATCTTAATTCAACCGAGTAGTTCAAAGGAGGGAATTATGTATGGTATTTATGGTGCACATCATTAGGATGGGTTGCGACCGTCCTGTGTTGTGATAAGCTATGATATCAGTAAGTTTGGAATCCTTCGGATATTGGGCTAGCAACCCGCATCGAAGCGATCATAGTCTTACACATAAGGATGCCAAAGATGCATTACGGTAAGAAACACCGTGACCTTCATATAGATAGGACCGGTGGGCTGAGATTAGCGCTGGGTGCAGGCGCAGGGCCTGCCATCCTTATGCATATGTTTAAGTTTACGGTTGATTGGTTGAGTGAAATGATATAATTTTTTATGTAAAGTTCTAACCTTGCAGGCTAGGCAAAATGGGACATAGATGAGCACGATCACTATGTTTATGTTAAGATTATGTCTAACTGTATCTGCCGCAGGGACACGGTAGTGGACAAGTTCAGGATATGTTTGGCTCGAGGCGGGGCTCGGCTTGGACGTGCCGAGGCATGGAGTCCTTAGCGTTCAAGAGGAGCTACCGCATTGGCGTTCGGACTTGCGACATGGAGATGTTCAGCCGAAGACTACTTGTTGGCTATAAAGAGGCATAATGTATGGAACAATGTACTCCTTTGTGAGCTAGAGAGATCATGAGCGTTGTAGCCAATTGGCATGTTAAGTTGGGCTATTCAGAACCATTGTAACCTTCAGTTCATTATCAATAAAAGGGATTCTTGTTGTATACTATGTTTTTCTTCCGCTGCTTATGTTATCAATTTGAGCTATAAATACTATTGTGAATCTGTTATCTTGCCTTGCACGAGCGCAACTCCAGGCTCGTGCGGCATCACGCCCCAGCGAGGACGATAATTCGGGTGAAAACTTGATAATAATGAAGACGGTAACTCGGTCGACAATCGTAAGTATCGAGGTATGATCGGGAAAATTTAACAGTAGCATTAATATTAAATATACATTGGCTTTTCTGTTAATTTAAAATTTACAATATAATTAAAACTAATATTACGAAAATGCTATTTGCTCCCAAAAAATTTGGGTGATACCATCTTCCATTATGTGGCATATGACATGGTTGCTAACATGACAGCTGACATGGCAAAATTTAACAATAAAATTAATATTAAAATTAAAATTAATAGTAAATAAATAATTTAATATTAAATTAACATTAATTAATATTAACATTAATATTAATATTAATATTAACATTAATATTAATATTAACATTAACATTAGCATTAACATTAACATTAATATTAATATTAATATTGACATTAACATTAACATTAACATTAAAAAAATTTGGGTAATTAATTTTTGGGGTTAAAATTTACAATGTCAGCTGTTATGTCATCTGCCATGTCAGATGCCACATAATGGAAGATGGCATCACCCAAATATGTTGGGAGCCCAAACGACTAATTGCTAATATTAATACAGTGGCATTACCGTTATTTCCCAATAGATTCGTGCCTTGTTCAGTCACACCCCTCCATGAGCGGGTTACACCCCCTAAACGAGGGGTTAAATAGCCTTTTTCCAAAGAAGAGAACCCATCCGACTAGAGAGAAACAAAGGAGAGAAGAAGAAGAACAGTCGCAATGGAGAGGAACAAGAGCAAGATCAACTGCAGCGGATGGGCCGTCATCCCTACCGAGATTCTTTCGATGATACTGGTACTGTCGGGGAGCCGACGGATGAGGTAATGTGCAACGTGGCCCCAGTTTGCCATTCGTGGTGGAAGGCGCTCAACGGTCCCTTAGACTATCGGTCTAACGTCGACTTGGTACAGTGGTGCCGGAGGACCCAGCAAACCGCTGAGATTAGTTTGACCGTAATGAAGCTCGTGGCTCGCAGTGGGGGATATCTAGGGTCCTTCTCCACGTACAAGCTCGACGAAGCAGCCTTCTGTTTTGCATATTTAAGGCCAGTGCAAAATTTTATTTGGTCTTATCCTAATACTTTATTTTTTCTATTACAAAATTTTACGTATACTTTTGTTAATTTCTATTGATGTTTTCCCATTTTTATAATACAGTGGAAAATTTCTAAGGGTGCTGCGCATTCCGAAGTGCGACGTGAGTGATGAAACTTTCGTGAGACACTTGGAGTTTCTCCCGGTGCTGGAAGAACTCGACATTAGATACTGCCTCTATATCACGTCGACTGGAATATTTTCCGCCGAAAAGTATTACCACCGTGTGGTCAAGCTGAGTAGGAACATGCCCCCTCCAGATTTCATGCTCAGGAACAGATTCGTGCTGGACACGAAAAACGAGACGGAGGGAAAGGCCGTGGCTGATTCGATGCCGCATTTCAAGCACCTACATATGGGATTCGGCATGTTCAATGGAGACACGCTGTGATCTATCATATGCAACTGCAAGGGTCTTCGCGTGCTCGACATACGTGGGTGCTTCAACGTGCACTTCGACGACGAACTCTGAAAAACTTGTTATTCAATACAGACGTTTAAAAAAATCCTTTGATGATGTAATCCCAGTCCCAGGGGAACCTGGATACGAGATGTATAATAATTTATATATCATCAATCATTCCTGGGGTGAATGGTGAAAATATTAGCATGCATGCATGCATGTATTTTTTTTATATTTTTCACTAGTCTACATACAAGATATTTTTTATGAGTTCGATGAAAGCGGAGGCGGCAGCCAAGCCACGTGCAAAAAAGGCTAAAAAACTCATTGCTCGACAAAGACCGAAAAATCTATCTTCGATACAGAGTCGTCGGAAGACTCAACTTATGAAGATCGAAGGCGTACTCAATCGAAGGCTAAGGTGACAACGGATACAGAGTCATCTGCGTACTCTGAGGATTTTGAATCCTCATCAGAAGAGAAAAATGAAGAGGAAGAGCAATCATCAAATAAGTCTCAAGCTGGAGATGAGGTAAAAAAATTTAAAGACTCTAAATCTAAGAAGATTTACATTAAATATTTCAAGAAAAAGGTTGTTATGCCTGAAAGATCAATTAAGATGGATGATGTCGAAGACGAAGCTTTCCTGGATATATTGAAATTCTATCAATTGGAAAAACTGAACAAATCCTGTCTTGAGAAAATCTCCCAAACAATAGTAAGAGAATTTTACTCAAATCTTTCGGCTGAAATTAAAGAAAAAGAAGAGAATCAACAACTGGTGTTTCTGAGAGGGAAACTGATTAGGGAAAATGCTGCTGTCATCAACGAATTTTATGGATTTGATCTAGTTCCTGAGTTTGATATGAAAGATATTGATAATGTTTCCATGACGGATGCAATTCATGAGATTACAGGTGTTTCAATGGGTGCCAAGACCCCTCAAAATGTATACAAAGATCAATTAAAAACTTTGTATAAATTGTTGCATGCCTACGTATCTCAAACACTCAACCCTACTGGACATGAGTTTTCCATCCATCCCGAGAGAGTAAAATTTCTTTATTATATGGGGAAGAAAAAAAGGATGGATATAGGTTCCTACATGTTCAGTAGAATGATGCATCTCGTGGGAAAACCAACTGCAAGGACAGCTCTCCCTTTCGGAGGATTTGTATGCTCGATGGCTAATAAACATTCTATCCCAAAGCTTAGCAGGGGATGTTTATATTAAAAACAAAGGCCCCATGAGAAAACTAACCTTCACTCGAATGTTTGGAAAACGGACAGCAGCTGCAAGCAAACCATCAACATCTGGAAAACCATCAACTTATAGAATTAAAAACATTAAGGACAGGGTTGATGATCTATACAATTTTGTTGCTGCAAACTTTGAGAATGTCTTCAAAGAGATGAAGACTATATCCGACAACCAGAAATTGATTCTGGATAAGATTAACCAGATAGAGGTTGAATGCTGACCAAGAATAAGATTTTGTTTCCCTCGTGAAGAAGGTAAATGGGGCTAGCCCAAACTCTTATGTAAAAATACACACTGTGCACATTGACACTTTAATGCTAGCCATCATTTTGATACTTCTATTTATATTTCTGGATGTCATTTCTACATATACAGTGAGTCCATATTGACTATAATTTTTCTTAATCCGTCCCTCAAGGTGTAGGTGAAGGATATTTTGAGAAAGAAGAAGAAGAAGAAGAAGAAGAAGAAAAAAAAAAAACAAGAAGAAGAAGATGGAGATGGCTATGAAGATTCATCTTTTGAGTTTTGAATCTTTTATTTCAATTTGAAAGTAATATTTGACTTGTAATATGGTTCTGAATATTTGTTTGTCATGGCGATCAAACTAAATTATGTGTTTGAAATATTGTAAGACTAAACTTTTCGCTTGTACTAAGTGCATAGTTCATAATTTGTTTTGAAAATATAATATGGTCTTGAATTTAGAGTAGGTCTGATATTTATTTGGATTATTGTATTGTGAATTATGCAGGTTCTATGTTGAATTACTAACGTGGATTGGGCAGATTACAGTAACGTGAATTATGCAGTTTATTGGACTTGGAATGAAGTATACTTAATTTGATTATAATTTTTTGGTTGAAGCGTTTATTTGATTGGCAGTTGGCCTTCATAGATGATATTGATATTTTGGTGTATTTCTTTGATTTGCAGATGCCCATCACAGATTTCATGAGTCCTGGGTGCATTCCTAGGATTTACAGGTGGCCTCATTACGGATGCATTCCTGGGATCACTAAAACTTTATTTGATTGTAATGTGTTTTGCTTTCTGTAGAAAATTATTACATTAATGCCATCAGTATGAATTCGATGCCAGTGTCTGTTCATCCCTTGTTATTGCTGAAGCAAAATTGTAATCCTGTCTGTTCAGCCCTTGTTATTGCTGAAACATAATTGTAATCCTGCTGTTCATCCTTTGTTATTGCCATCAGTACATCGATGCCATTAGTATGAAGTCGATGCCAGTGTAATGCATAATGTAATGTAAGAAAAATTTTCTTTGATAGTAGGTTAATTATATTCAAACACTCGCAAGAAATTTTGTGCAGCCATACAGTGGAAGCCTGATAAAATGATATTCGAATTTTCTTGAAAATAATTTAATATTAAATGAATATACTATGGTAAATGATGTTAAAAATACTGTAAATATTTGGTGAAAAAAATATGAGATACTTGAACATTTCCAGTCCTAAATGTACCATACTTTGTTTAAAGCACAGAGAGTGTCCATTCTCCGTTTTCAAAGAACGGAGAATGGCCATTCTCCATGTTAAAGGAACGGAGATGGCCATTCTCCGTGCTAAAAGCAAAAAGAACGGCCATTCTCCGTCCATTCGCCGTGTTAAAAGCAAAGAGAATGGCCATTCTTCGTCCATTCGTCGTGTTAAAAGCAAAAAAGAATGGTCATTCTCCGTGTTAAAAGCAAAAAAATGGCCATTCACCGTCCAAAAAAAATATTCTCTTCGAAAATATTATCATTATAAAAGTAAAAAATATTTCGTCCGATCAATACAGATTTTTTTTTTTTAAATATGTGAGCAGATGATCCGTCCGACCTCAGAAGCAGGTTTTCTCAGTTCACCACCACCACCATGACATGTAGCTTTATTAACAAAATATTAAATTATTAGATGAAAAATAAAATTTCTGACAATGGCAAGGACAGTAAAATTAGAGCGGCGTCGCTGGTACTTCTTCTTGTTCGAGGAGGTTTCAACGACGTCCGACGCGAACCGGACCGATTCTTCTCGGCGCAGCTGGTACTCCTCGTTGTTCTAGGAGGGCTCGACGACGTTCGACGCGATCCGGACCGATTCTTATTTCCTTCTTCATCTCCGTTTCTCTTTCCACCACAACCACCAACACCACCACCACGACGGCCTGTAACCAAAAAAAAACGAAATATTAAATTGGATGGACGAAAGAGAGAGTAAATATGAGTTAATTTAGGGTGTTCATTGAAAAATTAAAGTGAAGAATGATCTGCTAAAGCAAGTTACCAACAGGTCAAAAGTCTAAATCAGCATTAAATGATGTTTCTACACTATTATTCAATCCGAACCATTGGATCAACATCCAACGGTCCAAATTTCGGATGTATCGATACATCCTTTTCCAGGAGATGTATGGTAGAACGACCATATATATATATATATATATATATATATATATATATATATATATATATATATATATAATTTGATATTCTCAACTATTCGAATTTTCAACTTGATATTCTCAACTTTAATAGATACTAAAATAATACCATTCTTTAGCTAATATTTTTAATTTGGTACTCTCCATTATTCCAACGTTAAATAATATATATATATATATATATATATATATATATATATATATATATATATATATATATATATATATATATAAAATTTGATATTCTCAACTATTCAAATTTTCAACTTGATACTCTCAATTTTGATAGGTACTAACGTAATACTCTTGCTTAACTAATATTTTCAACTTGATATCTTCCATTACTCCAGCGTTAAATAGTTCATTAAAATTTGTCTAAACTATCCTCCTATTCCCTCCCCTCCTCCACTCAGGTCCTGCCGTGCCCTTCCCGTCCAGCACGTGGCCCTAATGTGACTAGTCATTATCGATCGGTCCGAACGCGAAGGATACTGGAGTTGGAAATACACGTTTTCGAAACGTTGATTTGGATTGGAAGTGGACTTCGCCATCAGATTTTGTGGAAGAATTAATGAGTGTTGCATCATATCCACGAATTCCCTCTCCTTCCTTTGTGTGTACTCTCTCACGAGGTTACTGTACGTTACCGTGTCAATGGCAATTCAGCGTTTTCCGAACGTCTGTCCATGCAGATTACGCGACACGCGCCTTCAGCATGTGATAGTCTAAACGTGAAATGAATTCATTGTTTTGCCAGAAGATTTGTTCGTACTAAATAATTTTGTAAAAAATAGGAGGATAAAAATGTAGATTTATGAGAATTGCACAGCAGTATTATGCCAGTAGGAATGACAAAATATGTACATACTTAAATTCCGCCCCCTTTCCTCTTCTTTTGTCCCTTCGGAGACATCCGATAAAATTGGAACGATACAGAGAAGATTAGCATGGCCCCTGCACAAGAATGACACGCACAAATCGAGAAATGGTCCAAATTTTTAATTTTATTTTTGATTTCAAAAAAAAAAAAAATCCGCCAGATGTTCCAGTAGAAATTATGCAGAGGCAGTGAAGAATGTAAAAAATGTAAGGGTGCAGGTGCGGATCCAAAAATGTGCATTGGGTGGGCTAAAAAATGTTGGAATAGACTATGTGTGGGCTAACTCTCAAAAAAAAATTAAAAAAACAAATATCTATATGAAAAAAAAAATTTATTTCTTTGGGGTGGGGTGCCCACCCCACCTCCTACCTAGATTCGCCTCTGTAAGGGTGTACTGTAAGGTGAAAAATATGTGGAAAAAAAAATTAATTCCATGTAATTACTTTTCTAGAAAAATATTTTCATAGAATTTTAAAAAAAATCCCATAGAAAACTTAATTTAGATGTTTGACTGTCATTATTTTACACGAAAAGTAGTTATTTTTCATGGAAAATGTTATTTTCCTATGAGTTGGACAATTTTTATTTTCCACCATTTTAGAGAAGAATATAAAAAATGATAGTTTTCTGGAAAATAATTACATGAAAAATATAAGCTATCAAACATTATAATTGGTGAAAAAATTGTGATAAAAATATTTTCTGTGGAAAAAAATCTCAATCAAACACAGTCTAATTGTTATTTTTTCCTGTATTATGCAAAACCTATCTGGCAATATTTAGACTTAAGAGCAGAAGAATCCGACGGCATCTTGGATATATTCTAAGTGCATAGGTGCAAATTTTCTTTTTCCAGTTTATTTTATTTCTCTTGTTGTATTTAGTATCACTATAATATAATATGGAATTGAATCAAGGGCATGCAATGGGTGTGGATTCAAATATTCAATGGCATCCTTTTTTTTTCCTATCCTTTTTTTTTCCTAAAAAATTGAACTTGTTTCTCGCCTCCGGATAAAAAAAAAATTCGCTACGCATGATTTCCGTCAGACCGTGTGACTGAATGTATTCTGCTGTATAATTTTTCTAAACTACTTTCTACCCTATCTATTCCTTATTGATACTTGTCGCAAGGCCTTACGATAGTAGTAAAAACAACACAGCCACAACATGATTCAATCCAGGTGCCACTTTCATTAAGACACATTATTCAACCACTTGAGCTATGGCTTACATGTGGTATATATTAGTAGCTTCTACTATGTACTTAAGCCCGGGCTACAACTCGGGACAGTCCAGCTGAAGCTCCGTTCCTGACTATGGGGATGTGCGCATGAACACATGTCTAGACAATTCAACGGTTGGGAAGAAATCAGGTGTACAGCATCCGGCCCATACAATAATTTCTCGTGCACTAGCTAGGTAGGAGGAAGCCACAGTTACACATATATATTGTACAGGTAAATGTTGATCAGGTACAGGTACATGTACAGGTACGAGGTATGGTATAACCTTGGCTCGATATCTTTCGTATTAGATCAAAGTTGCGAGATTATTTGATCACCCGCCGTATCCTGGAAGTGTCCAAGCGAGTGTCGGACGTGTCAATAAACTTGGAATTTTGGATTGTGGCGTCGTAACTAAATACCTTGATCAAAAGTTTCTTTCAATAGATGACAATATTTACCACGCTAGCGAGGAAGAATAAAGAATATTAACCCTAACCTCTTGAAAACAACTTCTTGACTAAGTTGTCAAAATGCACAAAGTATCAGAGATATGCGAGGGATTTCTAAGTGTTCTGTTGGAATTTTGGTAATTCATATATATATGCATGATTGACTGCACACGTACTGTAATTTTGTTTGTATGTATTTCCAGTAGAGTAGTGTTGAAAATTGAAGACGTATTGTATTATATTATTTGGAAGCTAATTTGGACAGCGTGCAAATGATTTTCTATAACTAACATGTTCCAAATGGATGGACATGCGTGATACATGTCTTAAAATAGGTCCCCGCTACCCACCAATTCCCCAAACTCTAACTCACAAAAAATCTATTTGTTAGTCTTATTATCTATTACCCCGATGGTTTTCATTCACCTCTCTATCCTGCCTGCTCTCTCCTTTCACCTAAGGACAGTCCTACGTTGTTGTCCGTGCGTCACGTATCAGTGTCTCATTGGCTGAGATTTTAGAATGGAATCGCGACATGTAGTCTGCGGTCACAGTCCGTAAACACATACCGTGGGCCATATATCATGTTAATAGCATGCATGTCATCTTACAATCAAGGAAACCATGGTCGCAGTCTAGCATATCTAAGACACATACATGGTGTAAGAATTCACACAGATCAGTCTCTAAAATTCTAAATTCTCCAAGCTGTTTGACTTAGCCTTCACCACATATATATAGAGAGAAAGAGAGAGACAGAGAGTAGCAATCAGAATCTCCGTACTTAAATATTTTAGAATAGAGTTATTTGTATTTACCCCCCCCCCCCCCCAATTGTTAATCATATCTCTACTCCCCCCCCCCCCCCCCCCCCCCCCCCCCCCCCCCCCAATTTTATTTTAATTAGTATTACCCCCCCAATATTCGGAAAAAGTGCAAAGAAACCCTCCTTAAATTTGCGTTTTTGCATTTGAAGATCCCTTGTTTAAAAAAAAATTCACATTTTCATTTTTGTTTAGTTTGTACCCCTGTCGTTAACAGCCGTTAAAATACGTCTAAAAATACGATTTTACCCCTCCCCCCACTCTCTCCCCCCTCTCTCTCCAGTGGCGGGGTCTTGTCAAGCGGGGCTGACCAAAGGAGAGGGGAGGGTAGCCGGCCAGCGGAGGGAGGAGGGGGCGGGTCGAGCTAGGTGTGAGCATTCGGTTAATTCGGTTCAAATCGAACCGAAAACTGAATTGAACCGAAAATTGAATAAGCAAAACCGAAACCGAATCGAATTGGCCCATAACTGAATCAAACTGAACCGAATTAAATCGGTTCGATTTTCGGTTTATTCAATTTTTTGGTTTATTTGCACTTTTTTGTTAATATATATAGTACTTAAATATACCTAAATTTATTTAGTATATATATATATATATATATATATATATATATAAACTAAATTTTCTTATTCGGTTTTAGGTTTTGGAATGAAACCCGAAATCGAATAAGAAATTTTAATATTTTCAAAACCGAAATCGAACCAAATCTTTTTTAAACCGAATCGAATCTCAGTTTGGTTTGGTTCGATTTTTTCTTATTCGGTCCCCCTCGACCCCTCCTCCCTTCGCTGGCCAGCCCCCTCGATCCGTCCCCTCCTCCCTCCAATGGCCAGCCCCCCCCCCCCCCCCCCCCCCCCCCAATCCCCCTCCTCCCTCCATGCTCGACCTAGGGGTGAGCATTATTTGGTTTTGGATCGAAAATCGAACCGAACCGAATAAGAGATTCGGTTCGATTTAAAAAAAAAAATCGGTTCTGGTTTTGAAAATACTAATTTTTTTATTCGATTTCGGTTTCGGTCCAAAACCGAAAACCGAATTGGAAAAGTATATATATATATATATATATATATATATATATATATATAGAGAGAGAGAGAGAGAGAGAGAGAGAGAGAGAGAGAGGTATATACTACAGATATACTAAATAAATTTAGGTATATTTAAGTACTATATATATTAACAAAAATGTACAAATAAACCAAAAAAATAAATAAACCGAATAAATCGAAAATCGAACCGATTTAATTCGGTTCGGTTTGATTCGGTTATGGGCCAATTCTGTTCGGTTTCAGTTTTGCTTATTCGATTTTCGGTTCAATTCGGTTTTCGGTTCGGTTTGAACCAAATTAACCGAATGCCCACCCCTAGCTCGACCCGCCCCCTCCACCCTCCGTTGGCCGGCCACCCTCCCCTCTCCTCTGGTCGTCCCCGCTTGACAAGCCCCCACCACCGGAGAGAGAGGGGGGAGAGAGTGGGGGGAGGGGTAAAATCATATTTTTAGACGTATTTTAACGACTTTTAACGGCAGGGGTGCAAACTGAACAAAAATTAAAATGTGGAGTTTTTTTTTAAACGAAAGGTCTTCAAATGCAAAAACAAAAATCTAAAAAGGGTATGTTTGCACTTTACCATAGGATTGGGGGGTTTACACTAATTAAAATAAAATTGGGGGGGAATTAGAAATATGATTAGCAATTGGGGGGGTAAATGCAAATAACTCTTTAGAATATTTTGATTATTTAATTTATTATGAGATTTTGAGCTAGTACATATAATTAAAACAAATAATCCAATTGCATACAAATAAAAAAATTATAGGGATTAGATGGAAGTTATTTATAACGTTCAAATTATGTAAAACAAGGGAAAAAAATCATAATCCTAATAACAAAGGAGATTCAAGACGGCCTCTGTTTGGTTTGACGAAGTGGTATGAAGTAAAAACAACTGAAAGTGGTGAGCATTCCGTATGCGCATCATGCGTATGCAAATTTTATGAGTCCTTTATTTGGATGGTCGTTGAAAAGTATAACTTTTTGCAGTTCCTATATTTTGTTTGTCACGAAGTGGTAGTTGAGAAATAATAGGATTTTTTATTTTTGAATAGGGTACTGAGGTTACTCCAAACTAGTATTATTCAACAAAAATAAATAAATAAAGTTACTTTTACTAATAACTAATTTATGATAACCTTAATTTCAAAAAAGAATTATTTATGTATATTACCATGAGGAAATGATAACGAATAACAAATCAAATGTATGTTTCTAAATAATTAGTGGTTGAGAATGAAGCAATTAGGAAATAGAAAACTAATAACAAAAATTGTTGCGACCGAAAATTAAGTAGTTGCACTTAATAAAATAAAATAAAAACGAATTAAAAATAAATTCTTCTACATCCGTGTTTGAAAAGCGGATGTAAAAATAAATAAATAAAAACCTCGTCCAGTTGCAACCGACGTGGATTGCAGCAACAAAAAAAATGCAAGTTCATCCAGCCAAACACCGATTGTTTGCAAGCTGAAAGATTCTTCCACTTTCCGTTCAAATATTCGCAACAGAACATACCCTAGAAAGTAAAACTGAATGTAGATGGATGTGTTACCGTCATTAATCCCCACTAGTAATGTGCACGTGCAAAAAAAATTATTAAAAAAATTATATATAAATTTATTATAAAAAATTGTCATTCCTAGAATTTGAACTTAAACTACTAAAAAAATGCCTACCACCTTAACTTCGAGTTGGAATTATTTAGTTATAAGTAAATCATAATAAATAGCTAAATAATTAGTTAATTTTTTTAAAATAATTAATAGAATATTTAGGTAGTTGTTTAGTTATTTTTTTATTATCTTTTTAATTTATTTAAATGGATGATGACACACATATGATTTGGATGGCTCGTTTTTAAATCATTTTCAAGCCACATTACACAGTAGAAGATGTTTTCTTAAATCCGTACTCGTCCACCAGTTCCTAAATATCTACGGCACCCAATTTGTCACTATCAAAGTTTGAACTTATTTGGCTCCTCTTCCTCTGTATTCTCCTCTTCGATCTACATTGCACTGCGCTCACATTATTAAGGTTTATGAATCAGTTTACACTGGACCGACCTAGGAATAAGCCAAACAAAATTTTCAGCTTGGGCAACCCCCTCTTCGCTTAGGCAACCTATAGGCTCAACGTGATCCCGCAAGATGTCGGTGTTGCGGATGACCCTACAGTATCGATCCACAATAAAGGTCAAGGGACGAGTAAAATTAGTTTAGGATGGGACAATCAAATCCGATGGGTCGGCCCTCCTACACTTTAGTGGTGAAAAATTAAATTGCAAGCATCCGATGGAATCAGACGGGCCAGATGGTGCGGGTTGGTACGTAAACCATGCTGAGCGGAGCGAGTCGGTAGACCAGGCTGAGCGGAGCAGACATCGGGTCAAGAAGCACAGCATATGAAAGAAAAAAAAAAAAGCAAAAATTCTAAAGGAACTCATGAATTCTTAATTTTTTATATTCAGACATGAAAAGTCGGTGGATTGGATGCATCTCGTTCTTTGAATTTTTTTAAGGGTTTAAATAAAATTTTTTGTTAATTATGAAAGAGGGGACATGAACTTAAATTCATAATTACTTTTAAGTTCTTGTCGACTGTTATTTTATATGAAAAAGATGTCTTTTCAATTTTATCCATTTTTAATAAAAATCTCCATAAGTAACACTTTTGTAATAATGTATTTTTAATGAAGTTAATTCTAATTTTAAATAACATAATTAGTACTCATACTAATTATTATTAAATAACTAGTACAAATTTATTTTATTTGATATTAATTTTTTGGTTAATAATATAATAATTAAAATAAGTGACAATAATATATCATAGTAATATTATTTAATATATTATAATTACTTAAATATTTTTTGAAGATATGAATTGTTAATACTTTAATATAAAAAAACATTAATAATAATAATAATAATAATAATAATTTTTATTATTATTTTGCATTTTTTAATTTCTGTACCTCTTTCAATATTTAACATTGGAATTCGAAAATGTGAATTTATCCACTTTCAGAGACAAAATATCATGTATCCAAACATTAAAAATTAGTTTCAGAATATAAAAACTAGTTTAATATTTTAAAAAACAATGTACCCATGTTTTTAGAAGAATACGTATTTTACTTTCAGTAGATAAGAAGTTATTTTCTACTTTTAATTTTTTTTTTTTACGAGTTACAACCATCCAAACAGCCTCTAATTATAAGTATGTAGTAGGTCCATCTGCAATTAAGTTTCTTAAAAAGAATCAACGTGTCAAAATCTAACTAACACAGAGATGGATTAAAAAAAAGTATTTATTAGATTTTTCTTGTTCTGCCAAAGTGCCAAATAATGTCACCAAAAGCCAATTATATAGGTAAGTAACAGTAGGAACTTTTTTGGAACGTACTGGTTTTGATAACAAAAATCCAACGGCAATAACTACTTAGATGTCCTATGTCACTATGTGTGCGTAAAGTCTAGTTCACATGGCACCAGCAGTTCACACTCTGGCTGGCCCACATGGAATTAATTCCGCATGTGTTGTATGCCGCATCAATTCTTTTCCTTATCAAAAATGCTAAATTTAGGTAAATTATAAGGGCACAGCACATTTTACTCAGGGCTGTCCAAGTGTTAGTTTAATAGTTTTTTATTATTTACAAGTTTGCCACTGAAAAAATTACTCAGGGCTATCCAAGTGGTAGGTATAAAAGATAAGTGTTATAATTTTTATTTCTTTTCTCACTCTCCATTCCTCACAAGAAGAAGAAAAACAACAAGAAGGAAAAAAAAAAAAACAAGAACAAGAACATCAATTTTTGCAAACCTAGTTTATTTTAATTTTTTGCTCTCTTCTAATTTCTCAGATCTCTTTCTCCAAATCCTACTTTATTTTTCTTCTTCTTGTTTCGGCATTATGGATGAAACCCTAGTTGTAGAAGAAATTGGGTTATCAAATCTATCAAATCTATTAATCTATTAGTCTATTAACCAATTTTTCTTTATTAATAGAAGAATTATGCATGAAATCCTAGTTGTAGAAGAAAACTATAGAAGAAATCATAGTTGTAGAATAATTGGGCTCATATCAGGACTGCCACAATTTCTGACAGTCCTAAAAGTATTGAGGACTGCCAGAAATTGTGGCAGTCTTGAAATAGTCTCGATGTACAACAGGACTGCCACAATTGCTGACAGTCCTAGAAGTAATGAGCACTGCCAGAAATTGTGACAGTCTTGAAATAGACTCGATGTACAACAGGACTGCCACAATTTCTGACAGTCCTAGAAGTAATGAGGACTGCCAAAAATTGTGGCAGTCCTGAAAGGGACATACTCTACAGCAGGACTGCCACAATTTCTGGCAGTCCTAGACATATTGAGGACTGCCAGAAATTGAGGCAGTCCTGAAAGATACTTGCTGTACAGCAAGTTCCTTTCAGGACTGCCACAATTTCTGGCAGTCCTAAAGTCGAAATTTCCGAATAAAAAAAACATGTTAGGGTTTATTTCAATCTTGATAATAGAGTGAAATATGCATTTTAGGATTTATTTTCATGCATTCTTTGTGAGGAAAGAAGTATTTAACCTTTATTTTCATGCATTTTAGGGTTTATTTAATTTTTTTGGTGCCATCGAAATTGGAAAAGAGAAAAAAACTAGGGTTTTGATGGAGATGGTGATGATGGAAATGGTGGAGAAGAAGAAGATGATGATGATGAGAAAAAAACTAGGATTTTGATGGAGATGTGAGAATGGAAATGGTGGAGAAGAAGAAGATGGATAGAAGAAGAAGAAGAAAGCTAGGGTTTGTGAAGAGAGAGAGTGAAAATTTGAAATGAGAGTAATTTTTCGGGTTTGGGGGGGGGGGGGGGGCTGTGGGGTTTGGACAGCCCCCTGAATGAAAAATTTGGACAGCCCGAGTAAAAGTTCCTCAAAGCCTGGCTAGCCCTAATCCTGGCTAGCCCCGAGTAAAAAAACATGTGCCCTTATAATTAGCCTAAATTTACAATCAAATAAGTTATAATTCATTTACAACCGTCCATAATACGATTGCCAAATGAATCTTCTTATCGTATCAATTCTTTTAACTATCAAAAATGTTAAGTTTACGACTAAATGTATTACTATTCATTTACAATCGTCTACGTAACAATTATCAATTGACCCCCTCTTCCTCGAGGAAATCTCATTGGCAACAGTCACGTAGGCGATTGTAAATAAATTGTAGCCCATTTGGCTGTACATAATCCTAGCATTGCTCTTTAATTATTAATAATCCATGGAATATGAAACAGATATGTTGCTTTCAAAATTTATATAGAAAACATATATTTCTGTTAGTGCCGAGGCACAATTTTTCGATGGAAAACTGAGAAGATGAAACAATTATAAAAACAACGTTCCAACGCAACACTTCTAGGAAGGTTGCGTGAGTATAACGAAGATCTAAAAAGATCTTGTTTTAGTATTACGAGAATCTAAAAAGATTTCGTAATCCACAGCAATCGATCGTAGTACTTCTAAAAAGAAGATACAATCAGAATTACTGGCAGCAATGAAGAAGGTGACTGACAAAAGATGGAAGAACTCCTGCTGGGGTGAATAATCACTGTTGCTCAAAGCTTTATCCGCCCTATACGAACAGCTTCCAGGAACCAGCAAGTTCGTCGGAGAACTTGGAACACTCCTGCTCTTCTTACTCCTCGGATGGACACGAACTACCGTGCAAAAGCAACGCTGGTTCGGCGCCTTTCCTCTCTCTCGAAGGCTGCTGGAATTCGTAAGCAAATTCCGACCAGAACTGTGTTAAAGAACACTTCTGAAATCTCTGTTTACTTGTGTTAAAAAATATTAAACTTTCTGTGGTGGCTTCTCTTTCTTGTATATGTCTTGCCTTGTGAGAGAGAGGATGCCTTATATAGGCCCTGCAGCAACTGCTCAGTTGCCACAAAGTTAGGGTCATGGTAAAAAATACCCCGAACATGTAGCAACCACCCAGAACGTGCAAACGCGCGTTTGCACGTTCTGCTGCAAGTTGTGCCAACTGCGCGCACCCTGCGCTCCTTGCACTCCGTGCGACAGAGCACGCACTGGGCTGCGCACATTGCGCGCACTGCACGCATTGAGCACTGAGCCACTTCCGCCAACCTGTGCCACTGCGTGCACTGCGCGCGCACCCTAGCGCGCACCCTTGTCGCGCAACCTGTGGTGCACAACGTGGCAGCGCAAGTGGCTCGCGTAACAAGCGCAACTAAAGCGCACTATGCGCCTAGCGACGATGCTGACGTACAAAGTGCGCCAACAAAATACCACATTACGCCTCATGAGCCCATGAGTCCGAGTCCGAGTCGCTAAGCCCCTAAGGGGCTTAGTTCCCATGGAAATAAATTTTCCAAGAGCAAAAAGCTTGAATGCTTTCAATTGTTGATTTAGCCTTTTTCCCTTTAGAAAAATAACCCCACATGGCACACCCATGTGCACCTCCATACCACATGTGCATCTCTAAACTAGCAAAGCTAATATATAGAGATACAAGTCCTTTGGTCTAGCCGATGTGGGACTAAAATTCACTTTGAAAAAGACCAAAACCCAACAATTTCTTCTCCTATAAAAACATGGGTCCCACTAATTGTAGATGTTATTTTTTTTTAATACAACCAAGAAAACCTATATTTTTTTATAGGATATGGAACATGTTTAGTACACATATTTCGGGACAACATATCTGATCTCCATAGAATATATCTTAGTATTGACTATTATTAATCAATGTTTAAAAAACCGGATCGGAGATCCACCCGTGGCTTAATTCGGATTGAACTAGTTATATAGACTTACAATCTTACATTGAATATAGTACATAGTACACAACTACATATATACTAATTGGAAGTTCTACATGTTTGTCGTAGTATTATTAGTCAAGAAGAAGCATATTAACTTTGATTGCATGTAAAGTCTCAATTAAAAGGCATGGTCAAATCGGTTCAAAATCTAATCAGGCCAGACAGTTCTGTGGTCTGACAGGCTAAGTCGACCGAATTTTTGGAAAAAAGTATCAATATTAAATCAGTCCAAAAAAACTAGTGGTTCACCTATTAACCGGTTCAACCTGTCAGTCTGATTTGAGTTTTAAAACACTAGTATTACTATTCTTCGCTTAACTAATTAATCATGTGCAAGAGTTTGTGACGAGAAAATCCTCAGATGCATAGTCATGGGCATGGCCGTACTGTGTTTGATAATTTTCAGAGAAATTTTACGTTTTAGTATATATTTACCTATTTTAGGACATTTTTCTTCATTGATGAATTTATTTTGTGCCACATGTATATATTGCTACTTTCTTATAGATTATTATGTATTTGATTGTCACATTGAATGTTGGTAGTTGAGATATTTTATCCCATGTTTGAATTGTTGTAAGTAAATTTTACTACAATGTCAATATTTGTTGAGTTTAATTTTGTTCACCCACCAAAACTAGTTAAGGTATTCACCCTCTCATTCAAAAATTGTCCTGTGTAAAATTAGTGATCAAAACTAGTGTCAATGTTCACCAAATCATTTCCAAAGTAGTTTTAAGTTAAATAAAAATTACATTTGGCAACCTTTGAATAGAATGGTAACGTTCTCACTAGTTTTTGGTGGTGAACAAAAATAAACTCACATTTAACGTCATGAAACCTTGTTTGCTATATAGAGAGGAAAGGAGTGTGTCGGTACATGAGAAGAATGATGGAGAGGCGAAGGAGGTGAAGACGTACTAGGTTAATCTTTTGACAATTAATAATCAGGGCCGGTCCAGAAGTTGAAGTTATTCTAGTCGGAACTAATTTTGGTTGTTCCTTGATTTTTATTGTGGACTGGTCATGAAGGGTTATCCACGACTTCAAACTCTTGCGGGTCACACTGGACTTGAGGGTTGTCCTAAGCAGAAAGAGATTGTCCAAATTTGAAGTATTGTTGGACTTATCTTTGGGCCGACCCTGCTTATAACTCACATCTCTCATAGTTTAGAAAACTTCTAAGCTTCAAAGTAATGGCGTTCCAAACCTTTGTGTCGTATCTGTATTTTATCGAGTCAAATAAGTACTGGACACGATCGTATGATCACTCTAAAAATATATATACTAAGACATACCAAAATTTCATGCAAAAAAATGGCATACCAAAATAGATGATGAATTCGGAGTTGTTTCCAACGGACTTGTAACTTTCAAGTTGTTTACGATTTGTCAAGAATTTTTTTACAATGTCTATGGATTGGATTATCCAACAAGACCAGTCCAGAGTTTTTCGGAGTCCAGAACAAAATTTAAAATGGTGCCCATTTATATAAAAAAATTTGAAATCATATTTAAAATAAAAGAAAATAACTTCCACTAGGCCTTGAACCCATGACCTTTTGCACAATAGCTATAAGTGAAAAGCAACTACACTAAGTAAATTACTATGTTAAGTTTTATGAAGACTAACAATTAACATATTACAAAGGATCTATATATATATATATATATATATATATATATATATATATATATATATATATATATATATATGGGAGCGGATCAAAAGTCCTCCTTAGAAAATCTCCTAAAAACCCTCCACTACCAAAATAAGTCATATCAGCGACGAAATTAGCGACGCAGACTTAAAACGTCGCTAATTTTGTTGGATTTAGCGACTCCAAAAGTATGCGTCACAATACGTCGCTGATAGCGACCAATAGCGACATATTGCGACCACCTTTAGTGTAATAAAAATCAACGTCGTTGATTTGTCGAAAAATGTCGCTAGTTTTATTAATTTAGCGACGTTTAGCGTCGCAAAGATTAAGACGTCGCCGAATATTAAAGGAAGGTCGACGCTTTGCGACGTATTTACGGACGTCGCTAACTTCCGCTAAATAGGGCTTCCTCGGTTCGACTTTTCATTTCTCCCTCTCCCCAAATTTTTTGTTCCCGCCCCTCTTCCCCGACCTCGACGACAGTCCGACCCCCTTTCCTTCGGCGCCGCTCATCCTCCTCCTCCACCGTGAGCCCCTTCTCCTTCCTCCGACGAGCCCCTTCTCCTCCTCCTCCTCCTCCTCCTCCACCGCGAGCCCCTTCTCCTCCTCCACCGCGAGATCCTCCTCCTCCTCCTCCACCACTGCGAGGAGACTGAAGGTAAACCCTAACCCTAAATGAGGTGTTTTTCATGTCCAAAATGGACACGGAGACACATTACGACCATATGTTCACTGATACAGTGTGTTCGTGAGATTTTGGACACTTTGTGTCCATTTGTTGGACACGTGGATGTAGGCCTCAAAAATGAAGTCACGCTGAGTTGATCAGAACAAGTCACGCAGAGTGATCCAAGAAGCAGCACAAAAGATACGCTAAGTTCTGCCTGGCCATCTCCTTTAGAAGTCACGCAGAGACAGCTCAGCCATACGTCAGAATCATAATGACTGACAACACAACAGTCGAGAAACGTCTCCTCGTATGCCACGTATGCACAGAACTCGAGAAATCACAGCCGTCTTTTGCGTGATTTTCGAAATCTTCCTTAGCAAGACTCACTCTTCACCAAATTGGCGTGACTTTGGGTCTTATCTTTATTTCATGCGGCTGACAATATAATCAATGTCAGAGATTTTGTGTCAGACGAAGCGTGCCAAATCAAGACAGCTGGCGGTTTGCGTGGATTCTGAACCTTCTCCTTCCTCAAAATATTGCGTGACTTTTGAGTTATTCTTCTCAAAGCCTGCGTGAATTCTGAAGTATTCTTCTTCAAAGCTTGCGTGGATTTCGCCTTCAACGAGTCTGCGTCAACGAATCTGCGTGGATTTTTGCCTTCAGCAAGTCAGCGTGGATTTCATTTCAACTGGAGTACGTGGCAGCCATGCCACCGATCTCTCTCTCGCGTGCCCAGTAACTTGCACACGACCCATGCACTGATGCCATGTGTCCAACAGTTACGGGCCACGTCCAGTAACTACTCACTAACCCTGCGTGTATTTAGAGTCTGCGTGACTTTTCAAGTGCACCAGTGGTGAGGTAGTTATCTTTTCAGTTACTGTTTTGACTCTATAAATAGAGTTCTTTTTCTTATTCATTGTACAGATACATTGATATCTACTGTCAAAATTTTGAGAGCTTTTCTTCTTCGCATAGTCCAAGGGATAAAGCGATCGTCTTCTAGATCGGATTCCTACAGTTGTAATTTTCCCAGAAACACAACAAATAAAGAGAATTTCTTTATGGAAAACAAATTGGCGACTCTGCTGGGGAAAACCATCTCCTCTTCTAAGATGGTAACAACTCAATGCGACACTTCGTCAATCGGCTCGACGAAGAAGGTGATGACGATCAAATTCGATCAACTCGCCTATGAAGAAATGCAGCGGGCTAAGGGTGGCAAGCCCACTCCAGCCTCCATCATCACTGCCAAGTCGAAGGGACACTCTGTCTATGTCCTTAAGAATCAGTTGGCAGTCAATGGTGAAGTCTCTGCCACAGTGTCTACTCCTAACACTGGCAAGAACTCTACTGCAAGCACGCACACTCTTGTGCGCTCGAAGATGACAGTAACTAAAAGTCACGCTGATAGTACTGGCTCCTTAGCCGAATCTGTTCCAGCGTGCAAATTCAACTCTAAAAGTCACGCTGACAGTACTGGCTCCTTAGCCAAATCTGTTCCAGTGTGCAAATTCAACTCTAAAAGTCATGCTGACAGTACTGGCTCCTTAGCCGAATCTGTTCCAGTGTGCAAATTCAACTCTAAAAGTCACGCTGATAGTACTGGCTCCTTAGCCAAATCTATTACAGTGTGCAATTCCACATTCAAAAGTCACGCTGACAGTACTGGCTCCTTAGCCGAACCTGTTCCAGCGTGTAATTCTAAAATCAAAAGTCACGCTAACAGCTCTGGTTCTTTAACCAAGTCTGTTTCAGTGTGTATTTCATCAGAGAAGAATAGCTCCTTAGTTATCTCTTCTTCTTCACCGAGTTCTACTAGAACTGGGGGTGGTCTTCCACACAAAGTCCCTTTGAAAAGGAATAACTCTTTAGTTGTTTCTTCTGCTCCTGTAGTTTTTACTCCAGGAACAGCTTTGACTGATACTTTTGTTAGTCAAAGAAAAGGAGATGGTCTTTTGGCTACTCTTCCTTCTGGACATTCTATGTCTCAAAATCTGAATGAGTCTAAGAAGAAACATTCCTTAATGTCTTCTTCTTTGATTTCTTCAAATTAGGCACAGAATCTGTCCATTAAAGAGGGTCTGTTACCAACTCCTAATCAAAGGAGTGGTTCAATTCTTCCTTCTCTGCAAATATCCAGATTAATGGAAGGAAAACTCTATGTTTCCAAAATTAATGTGTTACCTTCCACTGATTTAAGAACAAAACTCAGCACTTCTGGTGTTAAGAAACCATACTAATTGGATATGAAGATAAAAGATCCAGATGCAGAGTATGCAAGAAATTATATGGCTCACATTAATCACTCTTTGTATAATCAAGAGCCATCAAGACCCAAGAACAGGAAGTATACTCCTCAATCTTCACAAACAGATTTACGGGAATATCTTCAACAGAAGAGAAGGAGTAATTCTATATCAAAGAAACATGCTGAATGTGACTTCTATCCAAGAGTCATAATTCAGTGCAGATGTGAATCAACAGTTCAAGACCATGGTGATCATGAATGTGACTTCCAGCCAAGAGTCACAATGCAATGCAGATGTCAAAATAAACGACAATCTGTCTTTAATAGGATTCAGTATGAACCTATGCCTGATGAAGATGAGCCTTTGTTTGCCTCTGTCAACATGACTTCTCGGGACACCGGGGGTAGAGTTGATAGTCCAGATGGAGTATATAGAAACACCAGAGCAAGAGTCCTGGCTTCTAGTCAAAGAAATTTGATCCCTGAAATTGATTCTGAATTTCTTGGAGAATCTAACTTCCCACCTCTTCCTACTGGGGGTAATTCTCCTATAGTTGACTTTGATACACGAAGCAATGATTCAGAGCATACAACATCTACTAGTTCATCAATAATCCCTCATACAGTCACAACTTACATGGTTGATGGGAATACTGATGAACCTTCTTCTTCCTTGACTCCTCAAGATCAAAGAATTGCTTCTTTGGAACAGCAAATGAAGTCTATGACTGACACAATGAAGTCGATGTATGAACTCATGACAGCTCAGTTGCAAAATCGACAGACTGTATCAGATGCCATACCAGTTGATACTGATATAAGTCCAGTACAAGTTCCTCCAGCAGTACAATCCAATACTCCTGGACCAGCTCAACCAAATCCTAGTCTCTCTGGAGCTGGGGTAGTGCTTACAATGCTGTTCCTCCTCCCAACTATTCTCTACAAGCCACAACTCCACAATCTTCAGGAGTTGTCTCTGAAGAATTGAAGAATCTCAAAACTCAATTCGAGGCATTCAAATAGAAGGATGGTTTACAAAGGTTAGGCATCAAGCAGCCTTATCCGATAGAATGGAAGCAAGTATCATATCCTCCTAAATACAAGCCTCCTACTATCTCATTCTATGATGGAACCACTTCTCCAAGTCAGTTTATTAATCACTTTGAAGTGATGACTGATCAACTGCAACCAAGTGATGCCCTCCTTACTCGGGTATTTATTGGATGTCTCAAGGGAACGGCTTATGAATGGTATAGGAGTCTCCCAGATGGAAGTATTACCTCATTTGCTGGTTTCAAACAGATATTTCTTGAAAGGTTCTATGAAGGGCTTAATGACATGACTATGTCTGCTCTTATTAGAATCAAGCAGAAAAATAATGAATCTACAGAGGAATACATTGAACGGTTTCGAAGAGAAGCTCTGAAGATGCCTCTTGGGACTCCTGATGCTGTCACTATTGACACATGCAAATCAAACTTGTTGCCAATCATCAGTATGTGGACAGGGTCCACTCAATTTCAAGATTGGCCTTCCTTCATAGTCAGTGCCAAAGCTGCAGAAATCAGTGCTGAAACCTTCAAAGGTTTAGGAGTGCAGATGACTCCTAAAGAAACAGGACAATGTGCTAACAATAAAAATAATGCTCGCAAAGGAAAAGAAACTTTTGAAGTTAATCTTCAGAGCAAAGATGCATCAAATGTTCAAACTCCTGCCTCTACAAATCAACAATCAAGAACACCTCGCCCCAGAGAAGAATATTCTTTTGATGACGACGATGTCCTTGGTATCTTTGAATGTCTGCTGAAAGGTAATAAAATACAATTACCAGAGATCAAGAAACCTGATGAAGCTGGTAAGACAGATCATCCTAAATACTGTCCATATCACAGAATGCTGGGTCATACAATTCGTACATGTTATGTACTGAAAGGAAAGATCCAAGAAATGATTAAATCTGGAGCTATCTCTCTTACTCCAAAAGAGAAGACCGTCACCTCCAACGTCGTCTCTATGCAATTTAGAGATTTTCCTCCTCAACTCCTTGAAAGTGGGATTGTTCCTATTCCCAAGGCAACTCTTGACATAGTGAATCTTCCTCCTCCACAGTCTGAAGGATTAGTGCCAATTACTTTGGAAACAGGGGAAATCATGTGGATCCATCCTGATCTAGTGGTAGATTTTGAATCGCCTTCTCCTCAAAAGATTTCTTCTCAAAAATCCAAGAAGGCTGGAAAGATCAAGTCATGTCATATGACTTCTCTTGGGTCTACCTCTGACACAGAGCCAAAAGACAAAGAAGAAGCACTTGTTAGTGCTACTCGAACGAAGAAACCTTACCTAAAGGATTATTCTAAAAAACCTGAAGATCCTACTGATATCCCTTCAGATGCTAAAGATGCTCCTAATGTTCCTCCTGAAGAAGAATCATCCACTGAACCTGTTCCTCCCAAGCCTACGGCTCTGGAGAAAGGCAAACAACAGGCTCAGTTTGATAAGCCAATCAAGAAGTCTTCTCCTCTTGGACTTCAGAAGCCTTACAACTTCGACATTTTGGCTCAGCTTGCTAATACTCCAGCTAGAATGTCCCTCTTTGAACTTCTACGTCTTTCTAAAGAAACTCGGGAGACGTTAAGTGAAGCACTTCTACAAGCTGACTCTTGTCTTGCACAATTGAAGAAGCCGGATGCGGAACCTGCCACTTGCTTACATTGCAACAGTGTACTGGAGATTATCCCAAATATCACCTTTACACAAGACGACATGTTACTGGAGGATAATCGACATGACTGACCTCTCTACTACACTGGTTATATTGATACGATGAAGATAGATCGTATTCTCATTGACCCAGGGTCTGCTATAAGCATAATGCCAAAGAGTTTGTTGGATGAACTAAAAATCCCTCTTCACAAGCTCTCCAAGACGGTTACTACTATCTTGGGATTCAATCAAAGCCGAAGTGAGCCTTTGGGAAAGATTCATCTGAAGCTTCAGATAGGCGATTTCAGATCTAAAGTCACTTTCTATGTGATCGAGATCGCGGGATCCTATAATCTTCTTCTGGGGAGGCCCTTTCTTCATGAAAATAATGTGGTGCCCTCTACTCTTCATCAATGTTTTAAATACATTGATAGCAATAGAAGAGTACAAAAAGAAGTTGCTGGTATAAATCCCTTCCATGGGGTTGAAGCTTATTTCAACGATTCCCGAATGTACAAAGAAGAGTATACAAGGATCATACAAGCTATGGAGAAAGAAGATGCACAAAGTGAGACTTTAATAATCCATGTTAAAAGTCGAACTACTCAGCAACAATCTCCTAAACCCTCTGGAGAAGATTCTTTCATCATTCCAGTGAGTGGACGGATCTTTCCGTTACCTCAGTCATCTACTCAAAATACACTGATCATTTCTGTCAGTGGGCGTACTACAGTTCCTGTACCTTCACAAGATACTCTGCTAATTCCAGTTGGAGGGCGGACTACTCTTCCTACTCAAACTTCAAGGGAGCTCACCTCTTCTGAGCCATTTGTTATCGATCTTAATCGAAACAAAGCTTCTTCTTCTTCTCCCCCTTTAGTCATTGACTTGGCTAAAATCTCTAAGGCTCAGCCTTCTCCCAATGTAAATATTGCTGCTTTTACATTTAATGAAAAGTCTCCACCTTTGCAGTACGTTGATGTGTGTAATTATGTTCATAGTTATTTACATCTGTTAGATGACTTGAACACAATAACCATAGGAGTTGTACAGACTGTTCATACAGATGTATCTCTAGAACCTATACAATTTTTATACTTTCTAGTTCCCAGCAGAAAGCCAGGAGACATTCCAATATTCTTCTACAAAGGGCCTCAAAATCCTTCTGATCTTGAAGATGATGACAAAAATGATGATACTAGAAGATTACAACTACGTCGTTATAGTCAGCAATCTAGAGACATCATCAAAAATATGGGCTATGACTTCAGGACTGGCCTCAATAATGGAGAAGGAAGAAAAATACCTGTCCGGATTCCTTCTTTGAAATATGGAAGGACGAAATACGGATTGGGTTATACTGCTCCTACTCATTTCATCAACATTATCCATGAAGATCCTGAGTCTGACGAAGATAAGAGATCTGATTCTTCTAGTACTACTTCTTGGGATTCCGATACGAGTATCGGTGACTTCTATTGCAACCTTCTGTCTTCCAATATGGTTTCCATTGACCATTATGAAGAAAGTGATGAAGACGAAGAAGAGTTTGAAATCTCACCTGAATCAGAACAGTGGGCCCAAAGATTAGATAATCAATGGGAGTTCTGTTTCGAGCAAAAAGAACCTCCGACTGAAGATAAACTTGTTCAAATAGATGTTGGTGAAGAGGGATCTCCCAAACCAATATTCATCAGTGAAAGTCTTTCATAAACTGATAAGAAAGACATGATCAAACTCATTCGTGAATACATTGATGTCTTTGCTTGGAGTTATGAAGATATGCCAGGTCTTGATTCACAGATTGCAACTCACAAACTCAACATCTTGCCGAATGCTAAACCGGTCAAACAACAACAGCGACGATTTCGTCCAGACATCATAGATGCAATTGAAGCTGAAGTCAATAAACTCATTACCTCTGGGTTTATTAGAGAAGAACAACATCCCGATTGGGTGGCCAATATTGTTCCTGTTCTTAAAAAGACTGGCAAGATCAGAGTATGCATAGACTTCCGCGATCTCAATGCGGCATGTCCTAAAGACGAATTCCCTCTACCAATCACTGATGTCATGGTTGATAATACCTGTGGATTTGAACGAATGTCATTCATGGACGGGTATTCTGGGTACAATCAGATCAAAATGTCCCCAGAGGACGAGAAGCACACTTCTTTCAGAACGCCGATTGGTACATACTGTTATACAGTTATGCCATTCGGTCTCAAGAATGCAGGAGCAACTTATCAACGAGCTATGAGCACTATATTCCGTAAACATTTGCGGAAAACAGTCAAATGCTATGTTGACGATATTGCAGTCAAAAGTCGACAAAAGGAGGATCATATCCAAGATTTGAAGACTATATTTGATCTAATACGTAAGCATCAATTAAAGATGAACCCTACTAAGTCCTTCTTAGGCGTCTCTAGTGGTAAATTTCTCGACTTCGTCATTACCTCTAAAGGTATACACGTGGATCCCGAGAAGATCAAAGCCATCCAAGAGATACGTCCTCCACGCACCTTAAAAGAGCTACGAGGATTTCAAAGAAGAATCGCTTATATCAGGAGATTTATTTCTAATTTATCAGGACGCTGCAGACCATTCAACAAACTTATGAAGAAAGATGTCTCTTTTGTCTGGAATGATGAATGTCAGAAAGCATTCGATGATATAAAACAATATCTGATGAGCCCTCCAGTATTGGTACCTCCCGTCTCAGGAATACCGTTCCTCCTCTATACTTGAGCAATGAGTCATTCATTGGATGCATTACTCGCTCAAAAGAATCAAAATGGCCATGAACAAGCCATTTATTATCTCAGCCGCACTATGACCGGAGCTGAACCTCGATATTCACCGGTTGAAAAAGAATGTCTAGCCTTGATGTTTGCTGTCCAAAAGACACGTCATTATATCATTGGCCAGACTATTCATGTCATCTCCAGGATCAATCCTATACGGATCATGATGAAGAAACCCAGCGTTTTGAATTCTCGACTGGCTAACTGGGGAATCCTACTTGCTCAGTATGACATGCACTATATTCCTCAGAAATCAGTCAAAGGACAAGCTTTAGCTGATTTTCTGGCTGCTCACTCAATTCCAGAAAATTCAAAACTCTATGATGAAATCCCAGATGAAGTCCTAGATTTAAATCAAATTGCTGAAGAAGATCCTACTTGGCGTCTATTCTTTGATGGAGCATCAAGAATTGGTCCTAATGGCGATATTGTCGCTGGAGTTGGAATTATTCTTGTATCGCCAGAAGGTCTTGCCATCCAAAGAGCTTATTCTCTCGATCAGCCGTGTTCAAACAATGTAGCTGAGTACAACGCATTACTTATTGGTCTTCAACTCGCTAAACATCTGAATATTCAACATTTGGAGGCATATGGAGACTCTAAACTTATTGTCAATCAGATCAGGGGTACTTATGAAGTTCGCCATCAAGATTTGGTTCCTTATCATAAAGCGGCCATATCTATGGCCTCATCATTTAAGGAATTCTTCATTGAACATGTTAGGCGAGCATGTAACACGGAAGCTGATGCCCTTGCTAATCTTGCAGCGGTGCTGGCTATCCCAATCAGACGGCAACAAATGATTGTTGTTCGTAATCGAGAATTATTTCATCTTGAAAATAACCTGACTCTAGGACTTCCAGTTGACATTGAAGAATCAACATCTCATGACGTCAACACAACAAGAGGATTTGGATTCAGTCGTAAATCGATGTCATCTTCATCCGATTTCAGCATGGAATTCATCTTCAGTAACTCGACTGAGAATCAGAATACGGATAAAGATTGGAGACTTCCTTTCTTAGATCTCGTATTATATGATATTCTTCCGGATGATCCGAGTGAGGCAGCATCTATCAGACGACGATCACTTAGATTCTATTACAATCATACGATAAAGACCTTATATCGTCGAGCTTATGATGGTTTACTCCTTCGGTGCATTGCCGGTGATGAAGCCCAACAAGTTATTCGTGAAGCACATGATAGAATTTGTGGAGCGCATCAACCTGGGCCAAAACTTCAAGACCATATTCGACGGATGGGTTATTATTGGCCAACTATGGTATCAGATGCCATTGAATATGCAAGGAAATGCAAAGCTTGCCAAATCCATGCGGATTTTATACATCAACCCTCAAAATTTCTACATCCGACGGCATCATCATGGCCCTTCGAAGCTTGGGGCATGGACATTGTCGGCCCGATCAATCCACCGTCATCTAAAGGCCATCGGTTCATTCTCGCAATAACCGATTACTTCTCCAAATGGGCTGAAGCCATTCCTTTATCTGAAGTTAAGACGTCTAATGTCATCAGCTTTATTAAGCACCACGTCATCTACAAATTTGGTGTTCCTCGACGCATTGTTCATGATAACGGACCACAGTTCATCAGCCAGAAATTTACTCGATTCTGTGACGATCATCGGATCAATAATGTTGTTTCTACCGCATATAATCCAGCAGCTAACGGATTGGCAGAAGCTTTCAACAAAACTATCATCAAACTCCTAAAGAAGTTTTTCTCCACTAACAAACGTAATTGGAGTGACAAGCTCGGGGAATGTTTGTGGGCTTATCGTACTACAGTCCGTAATGCTACTAAGTGTACACCTTTCTCTCTGGTGTACGGATCTGAGGCTGTTCTCCCGTTAGAGATTCAAATTCCTTCTTTAAGGATAGCAATCGCTAATGAACTCACTGCAGAAAATAATGATCGTCTTCGACTTCAAGAATTGGAGGCTCTGGATGAAAAGCGTTTATCTGCTCAACAGAATATTGAATTCTATCAAGCTAGAATTTCAAGGGCTTTTAACAAGAAAGTCAGAATTCGAACATTTCAGAAAGGAGAACTTGTGCTTACTGTCAGACGCCCGATGACTATGACACACATGAGTAAGGGCAAGTTTGATGCAAAATGGGAAGGTCCATTCATTGTCAATAAGATCTTTTCTAATGGGGCTTATCAACTCACTACTCAAGATGGTAAAGCCACTATGATGCCCATCAACGGCAAATTCTTGAAGAAGTACTATGTTTAATATTTCTATCAAGATTGTCCTCCCATCATTCTCCAGCTGTTTCATTGTTCTTTCCGAAGAATCATTCTGATATCTATTATCCCCAGTGGAGATAGGTATTCTACTTTGTATCGTTTTCTCAACAAATTTGATATCCAGAAAATCATGTCCACATTATCTCTGAATTTTCTATCTCAATATCATATTTATGAAAATGATATTTAGTCTTTCTGATTTCTGTGTCAAAAGATCAATGAATAAAGGCAAAAGTATAAAGTGGGAAGGATATATCGTAAACAAAGTTTCCTTAAACGGAGTTTATTTGAGACAAATTCTTCAAGAAAAAGAGTACATCATCATGGAAGATCACTGTAATCCCTTTCATATTTGGGACGAGGACCACATACATAATCAGCAAAAGAATTGAGTACATCTTTTTCTGACTGCACCAAGAATTGACAGGCAGCCAGCCTCATTGCTTCTTCTTCTTCGGTTTCTCCTGGTTCGACCAGGAAGTCCAGGATATCTTTCGACGGCTTGGGAGTAGACGAGCTTTCGCCCATTTCCTTCTTCTGCGGAGGTGGATGTTCTTTAACACCTTCAGTAGCTTCGGGGGCGACTTCAGCCTTCTTTATGTTCTCTTCAGAAGACATTATGGATAAAATGCGATCCTTCTATTCAAATATATGCTCTATTTATAGGCATATGGTTACAAGGATCGAAGGGACGTATTCTTTCCCGATATTCAATTCATCCATTCATTTCTCACATTCATCCGACGTTTCACATACTTGACGGTTCGTCCGTTCATTTATTACATTCACTCGACAGTTCATCTGTTCTTCATTTCCTAACGGTTCGTCCGTTCATAATCTTCTATCAGTTTATTAAGTGGGGATTTGTTATTGATCACGTTTTCATAACCTCTGAATCAATTCCGAATCTACTTACTCATTTGTCATGTTTTGACCTCTGCATAGAAATCAATCTATTTTTTTTCGAGTTCCTATATATTATCACGTCCATAATACCTCTGATAATATCATATACTCTAAAACAGAAAAGATGATTTTATTATCTATCATGTCCACAATTCATCCATAAATACAAATCATTGAGCATAGAAGAATTGTCATTTCCATTCCCATTTCACCACAAAAAGTCTATTACATTTTCTTAGACTTTCTTACAAATCAAAATGGAAATCTATTACAAGTCTTGGATTTTCATTCTATACCACAACGATAACCTAATAGAGATCTATCTTCTTCTTTGGATCTTCTCCGTCGGACCTTCTCCGTCAGGTTCGTTGTTGGTGGCAATTCCTGACTGTCTGGGTCTCAGTCACGACCAGATCAGCAGGAATCAAACTCTGGTCTTCTCTCTCAGACGAGAGGAGAACCACAGAGTATGGCAGCCCGACGGCGTGTTGCTGCCAATACAGCTCGTGGAGGAACGGCGGTACCTCAAGCAGGTAGGAATGTATCCAGCATTGGGATACGATTCCTAGTTCTGCCGTCAGAGGAACTCTACTACCCGATCTCTCGGTAGTAGAGTTGACTCCACCATCCAACTCTCGTGTATAAAGGCTCTTTCTACCATCTAAGGAAGACCCTTCTATCTCACGAAGAGTTTTGAGTTGTCTGATTTATACGTCAAAGGCGTATGAGCTCCCTGATGTAGATGTCAGCAGGATATTCTCCACAGCATCCACATCCCCAATGCCAGTTCTGAAGAAAATTTTCAGCCAAAATTCTGCAAAAAAAAGTAAGGAAAAATCAGCCAACAGAAATTGGCCAAGCAAAGACAGATGCATTCTGTTCATTTCAGGAAGATGAATTTGTCTTTAGCAAACAAAAAATTCGATGCGCGTATATTGAACTTACCGCTGAGTCTGCTGCTAAGGATTGACAGACCCATGTCTGGCAGCATGCACAGAAGTCGAACATCAGACAACATGGCTTTCCTATTTTCTTCTCACAGAAAGTTCATTCTCAGAAGAGAAGAAGAAGAATGGGAAGATGAGTTTGTGTGGAGTTCATCCATCTATTTAAAGGGTCAAGTGCAGGTCTATTCTTGGAAAAGATCCGCATAAATAGCGCTCGTAAATTGTGGAATGAGTGTCACGTGTACTTCGGGAGACAGTGCAACATTGGAAATAGTCAAAGTGTGCTAATTTTCTTCATTAAAAGGCACGCAGATCAAACACAAAAAGTTGTACTTCATTCTTTAAACAGGCACTGATGGCCTTACAAAAAGACAAAACAGAAAAGTGCAACAAAAGCGTAGAAAGTTACGCTCTATTTTCCAGAGCGGCTAAGTTTGATGCATAACTCCTCTACGCTCTTAACTCCCCGGCGATACAACAGAGTCTCGAGCATTTCACGCTTCTCCATAAGGCTCCGCCCTTCAGAAGAAGACGAGCCATCCAATCCAAAGTAGCTCAAGAGATTCTTGGCTAACTGCGTGGAGTCGTCCTTGAGCTCGATGACGACAGGTTCGGGTTCTTTGTCCCCAAAAGTGGGGTCACCATGGGAACAAAAGCCCAACTTGCGTGATTCTTCTTCGGCTGCTTCCTTTGGGGTCATATTTTCGAGAAACGAATGTCAAAACTAAGAAATCTCTTCCTGTTTATATAACAGATCTCGTCGACAGTTCATATTCCACCATAAATTGGACGCAATCAGTCTCGGAGAATGAAGAGTCATTATGACATTTAATAAGTTCATTTGGATATTTTCAAAGAACTTCGAAGTCTTTTCGACTTCCGAAAAAAATTTTTGGAGTCATCTCAGCGTGACTGATTTCATTTCATCATCTCTATTTCAAAGTATTTCGAAAATATTTTATCATTTTTTCGAAAACTTTGAAGGGGGTTTTGTAGGCCTCAAAAATGAAGTCACGCTGAGTTGATCAGAACAAGTCACGCAGAGTGATCCAAGAAGCAGCACAAAAGATACGCTAAGTTCTGCCTGGCCATCTCCTTTAGAAGTCATGCAGAGACAGCTCAGCCATACGTCAGAATCATAATGACTGACAACACAACAGTCGAGAAACGTCTCCTCGTATGCCACGTATGCACAGAACTCGAGAAATCACAGCCGTCTTTTGCATGATTTTCGAAATCTTCCTTAGCAAGACTCACTCTTCACCAAATTGGCGTGACTTTGGGTCTTATCTTCATTTAATGCGGCTGACAATATAATCAATGTCAGAAATTTTGTGTCAGACGAAGCGTGCCAAATCAAGACAGCTGGCGGTTTGCGTAGATTCTGAACATTCTCCTTCCTCAAAACATTGCGTGACTTTTGAGTTATTCTTCTCAAAGCCTGCGTGAATTCTGAAGTATTCTTCTTCAAAGCTTGCGTGGATTTCGTCTTCAACGAGTCTGCGTCAACGAATCTGCGTGGATTTTTGCCTTCAGCAAGTCAGCGTAGATTTCATTTCAACTGGAGTACGTGGCAGCCATGCCACCGATCTCTCTCTCGCGTGCCCAGTAACTTGCACACGACCCATGCACTGATGCCATGTGTCCAACAGTTACGGGCCACGTCCAGTAACTACTCACTAACCCTGCGTGTATTTAGAGTCTGCATGACTTTTCAAGTGCACCAGTGGTGAGGTAGTTATCTTTTCAGTTACTGTTTTGACTCTATAAATAGAGTTCTTTTTCTCATTCATTGTACAGATACATTGATATCTACTGTCAAAATTTTGAGAGCTTTTCTTCTTCGCATAGTCCAAGGGATAAAGCGATCGTCTTCTAGATCGGATTCCTACAGTTGTAATTTTCCCAGAAATACAACAAATAAAGAGAATTTCTTTATAGAAAATAGTGGACACTCCCAAGCTTGCATATATATGTATTTCACCTCTGTACACTTAATCCCCTCCTCCTCCACCACCGAACTTGTCCTCCTCCTCCTCCACCACCGTGAGGAGACTGAAGGTAAACCCTAACCCTAATTGAGGTATTTTTCGTGTCCAAAATGGACACGGAGACACATTACGACCATATGTTCACTGATACAGTGTGTTCGTGAGGTTTTGGACACTTTGTGTCCATTTGTTGGACACGTGGACACCCCCAAGCATGTATATATATGTATTTCACCTCTGTATACTTAATCCCCTATATACACTTGTGTATTTTCGTATTAATTTGGATTTGCATATTGGGTTTGGGTTTCGATATAGTGTTTGATACATTGTTTTCCTTGCAACATTCCTACACTTATTTTAGACAACAAGTATATGAACCAATTAGTCAACATCTATTTGTTGAAGTATGGTACTCCATTCTTCGTAAGTTCTAGCTATATATGTCTCAAGATCCAATACTCAAAAATCCCAAGAAGAAGAAAAGAATAAAATGACATCGTTCAACACCCTATGACAACTCTTTGTAGAATTGTGTTAAAGTGTGAGTTCTACAGTATGGTTCTTTTTGTAGAATAAAATGACATCGCTCAACCCTATCGATCCTCCATACAAGTCTTCCTTCATCTATTGTCTTAAAGTGTGAGTTCTACAGTATGGTTCTCTTTGTAGAATTGTGTCTTATTATAGACAACAAGGGTTTCCTATTTTTACAGGTAACATGGCAACATGTGTAAGGGAACATATAGGTGTGTGTTTGTGTTTGAAAGGGAGTGTCACAAGAGTAAGGCGTGAGCATGTGTTAGTATTTTGAGCTGTGAGAGTGTTTGTTCTATTGAGGTTAGTACCAACTGTATTTTGGCTCCAGCTCCAGCTCCATTTGCATTAATCTACGGTACGACATGGTGATCAGAACATAGTCCCTGTAGCCATTCGACTGGCGAGGCAGAAACTATGTAGTCGTAGATAAAGTTGACTGTCATCCGACCCTCATCCCTCTGCTTTTGAAAATGTACTCAAATTACATGATGGTTCCTTTAGCTTGTTTATGTTACAATTATATTATTTGTGACTATCGATCTTACCAGATGGCACCCATGACCCGAGAAGCGGCACGTCGTTTGAGGGAAATAGTGAATGCTGAGGTGGCTCCTCCTACAGTTAAGGTGGAAGTGGCACCGGTTGCTAGTGAGACCGGGAGTTCTATTCATCCAGCACCGGTAGCTAGTGAGACCGGGAGTTCTATTCGTGCAACACTTGCAAGGGACGACATCTCTCCTCACGTCAAAGATCTCGTTTTTTCGAGGTGGTTGCGTGATCGTATTACTGAGCGTTTGCGTGAGCAGCGTGGTTCTTATTAGCTATTAGTACTTATTTGTATTGAACTATTTGTATTGGATTGTTTTTGTATTAGACTATTTGTATTAGACTACATATATGAATTAGTACTGTGTCAATCTCTGGATTGTATTGGACTACGACATGGTGATCAGGACATAGTCCTTGCAGCCATTCGACTGGCGAGGCAGAAACTATGTATCCGTAGATAAAGTCGATTGTCCTCCGACCCTCATCCCTCGGCAATGATGATACGACAACCAACCGGAGAGGATACTCTGAGAGATCCATCTGAGTTGGACGTATGCTCTGAGAGATCACCTTTACAAGAATTATATCAGTAGAGGGATTGAGTGTTGGAGGAGATATTATCAGAGTATACGTCCTACTCAGATGGGTCTCTCACCGTTAATATTTTTTCTGACGGCATGGTGGATGTGCTCCCTCAACAGATTCTTGCTCCGAGCCAAAACTTTGCTTCGGAGCTCAAGTGGACATCCTTGGTGTAGAGCTCGAGTGAGAGGTTCCTGACAGCATTGTGGTCTCCTTTGTCAAAGTATCCGTGCTCATCCCACATTGGTTGTGGGACGAGCACGGATACTTTAACAAAGGAGACCACCATGCTGTTAGGAACCTCTCACTCGAGCTCTACACGAAGGATGTTCACTTGAGCTCCGGGACAAAGTTTTGGCTCGGAGCAAGAATATGTTGACGGAGCACATCCATCATGCCGTCAGAAAAAATAGTAACGGTGAGAGAGCCATCTGAGTAGGACGTATACTCTGATAATATCTCCTCCAGCACTCAATCCCACTACTGATATCATTCTTGTAAAGGTGATCTCTCAGAGTAGACGTCCTGCTCAGATGGATCTCTCAGAGTATCCTCTCCGGTTGGGTTGTGTTCTGAGCCATCCGTTCTCACAGTATTTTATATTTTCGGCGAACCCAGGGATTGGATTCTGTATTTTGTATTTTGGTTTCTGTATTTTGTATTTTGGTTTCTGTATTTTGTATTTTGTATTTTGGTTTCTGTATTTTGGCTCCAGCTCCATTTGCATTAATCTACGGTACGACATGGTGATCAGGACATAGTCCCTGCAGCCATTCGACTGGCGAGACAGAAACAATGTAGCCGTAGATAAAGTTGACTGTCCTCCGACCCTCATCCTTCGGCAATGATGATACGACAGCCAACCAGAGAGGATACTCTGAGAGATCCATCTGAGTAGGACGTATACTCTGAGAGATCCATCTGAGTAGGACGTATACTCTGAGAGATCACCATTACAAGGATGATATCAGTAGTGGGATTGAGTGCTGAAGGAGATATTATCAGAGTATACGTCCTACTCAGATGGGTCTCTCACCGTTACTATTTTTTCTGACGGCATGGTGGATGTGCTCCCTCAACAGATTCTTGCTCCGAGCCAAAATTTTGCCCCGGAGCTCAAGTGGACATCCTTGGTGTAGAGCTCGAGTGAGAGGTTCCTGACAGCATGGTGGTCTCCTTTGTCAAAGTATTCGTACTCATCCCACATTGGTTATGGGACGAGCACGGATACTTTAACAAAGGAGACCACCATGCTGTTAGGAACCTCTCACTCGAGCTCTACACGAAGGATGTCCACTTGAGCTCCGGGACAAAGTTTTGGCTCTGTCACTTCCCGTTCCCAGAATACATATTTTAATATATGTACTGCTTTAATATTTATCATGTATTGTTCTGTAGTTAAACTCCTTTAATTTCATGTTGATTAATTTTCTGCAATTTTATTTCCGCATTTATCTCCTGTAATTATTTTTCTGCATTTACTTTCTGCATTTTTCTCTGCTTTTACTTTGCTTTTTGGGTTCGGCCTAGATTGATTTGTTTTCGATTTTGTTGGTTCATCATGAACCAAACCCCACCTACCACTACCCCTTTATTAAAGCCATCCCCTTTCTCTCTCTCTTCATTACTTCACCATTAAGCTTCTTCTTCCTCTTAACTTCTCCTCCACCTACCCAGCCACTAGGCAAGTGCCAAACTTGCTTCTTGATGGATCCCCGTTTTTATTGTTCCATCATCTTTCTTATTTGATTCTAAGTCTCTTTAGTACTTGACATTTTCAATTTCTATGGCTTATTCGTTGTAGATCTAAGTTTGATGTATTTTCGAATTTCTTAGGTTTTGATCTAGTAGACTTTGTTATCTTCAAGATTTGATGGTTCCATGTTGTAGAGAATTTTGTTCTACCCTATTTTGACCTATGGAAGTTCAGATTTGGGCTTAGAATGAAGGATTTATGGAGCTTGGAAGCAATGGCTTCCTATAGTTCTTCCTCTCGGACAATGGAGAAGAAGAACAGTTCTGGCCACGTAGCAAAGCTTGACCGCATGAGCCTTCATGCGGCAAGTTCCCTGGCCGTATGGGTATTTTGGCCGCATGAGTTCATTCGTTTGAACCGCATGAGACCGATTCCAATTCCAGCCGCATAGGCTTAGTTGGCCGAATGGGACTTATCAGCCGCATGAGTCCTTAGCTAAGCCGTATATGCATTCAGTCCCACAGCCGCATGGCGCTGATCATTCTCGGCCGCATGACGCTACATGACCTCTCAGCCGCATATAGGGTTGCACTTATTCTTAGCCGCATGAATTTGGTTTTCCTTAGCCGCATATAGGCTTATCCCATGTCCAGCCGCATAGGCGCATGGCATTTCGAGCCGTATGGGCGCATGGCATTTCGAGCCGTATGGACGCATGGTATTTCGAGCCGCATGGGCGCATGTCAGTTCGAGCCGCATGGGCGCATGTCATTTCGAGCCGCATGGGGATTGCTATTCTCCAGCCACATAGAAATTCCCTTGGCCGCATGGTCGTATTTTAACCATAGCCGCATGAGATCCCTTTAGTTCTAGTCGCCTAAGGCTTGCAGATTTTGGCCGCATGGGACTACTCATTTCCGGCCGCATGGAATCATCCTTGGCCACATAATTTTCTGGCCGCATGAACTCTGATTCAAATGCTTTCTTGGCTGATTCTTGTTCCAAATGGCATTGATTGACATTGATTGACATCTATTGACATTAATTGATTGCCTTGGCATTTATTAACAGTGATTATTGTTTGAACATTAAAAATAACATTATTGGTTATCTCGATTAATAATTGATCATGCGTTCCTAATTGGAACTAAGAGGCTGGCTAGTCGTCTTATTGAAATGAATGAATGAGACACGTTCATATTAATTATGAACTATTGAAATCGATTGGCTGATCTCGAATACTGGCGTACAGGCACATGCAGGCTTCAAATTATTTATTTATTTATTTATTTATTTATTTATCTATTTGTCTTACAAAAACAGCATGTGTACTATATGGTCAAGGCATGATTACTCCGTGGTTAGTTTTGATTGCTGCATTACGCTATGTAAGACCTACAATCTAACCGCACTGGTATCGTTGTAGAGTTGTGCATATCGTACCCCGTACGAAAGGTACTCATTCCGAATGACCATGATCCACGGTATGGAATTTCACTCAACGTAGAGACTATTAAGTTAAATAAAAATAATGAGTACATGGAGAGAATGGATTCCCGAGTTCTTACATGGCATCCCTTTTAGGACTAGTGATGCCCGACAGGCCGATTGGTCCCCACAGATACTGCAAATCTGTCACACGGGCAGGAAGCGGTATCTGGTTATATTATCTATTGTATATTGTATATTGATGACGGACGTCCCGCTGGGACTCGTCTAATTCATGATTGGCGCAATTGATTGACTGGGTAAACTAGCCTTGCTTGCACATAGTAAGAACTGAGGGCTCCTTTATTGCATATATCCAGGATAACTTGGAAATCACAGTTGCAAGTCGTAGTAATTTAATGGCCGTTTAAATTGATTTGTTTGTGTACTGTATCTACTCTGTTATCTAACTGAGATGATCAGAATGTCAGGACATGACGGGCCAACTTCTGTCCTTGTTTGGTTGGGAGGTTGGTTCGAAGTGTCGTGATGTTATGTGAATCCCAGTGGCAAGCAGAGATTTATTATTATATCCTCTTAATTACTGGTTTCATCCTTCATATCGTGCTTCCTTACGGTACTTGCTATTAGAGGTCCAACCTCTCTGGTTTTGCATGGCCAGATTTAGAGCCAGTCCCCGAGGATCCAGCTTACTTCTACCTCCAAGATGGTCAACACTAGAGGGATGATCGCAGGAGGACTCGAGTGGGTTCCTTACTTCCCCACTCGTTTTGTTATTTACTTTATACTTTGTCGTTTGGCACCGACATGTTAGTCGGATTGTCTTGTACCTACTTTTGTATAATTGTAACAAAGTCAGGCTGCAGCTGATAACAATTATGTATACTTACTACATTATCTGGCCGTATTTTGTAAAGCCAGATATCAAGAACAGTTTGACTGAGCGTTTGGGACGCCTTACTGCTTTATCTCACACGTTCTCTATTTCTGTTTCTTATTTGAATAATTGAGACAATAGATGGGAAGTGACCCTAGGAAGACTTTCATGTAGTATGCACCCCCTCGTCTAGTAGACAGCATTGATCGTATTATACGGTATTCATCTACCCGTAATACGTAGCTGGCTGAGTCATTCCTCCGCTCTCCAGTATTCTGGTTCTGGGGCGTGACAAGGTTTTAGTGGTGGCCCATGCAGGTCTGATTTCAGACTTGTGGGGTGTTTTGATTTATAGGATGTCTCAATCACACATGTTTCCCCTTGATCTCATGATTCGTTGTTCTCAACTCTAGCTTGACATTCCGGTATCCTTTGACTTCATTGATCTTTCATGTCCGGTCGTTTGATTGTTCTCTTGTCCCTTTTTAGGGGCACTTCGTCCGCATCTGTCAGAGCTGGACAGCAACAACAAGAGCAACACGGACAACCTGACCAGGTTGGTCAGCAACAAGGGCCAGTACTACCCCAAGAGGCTATTCAAGAAGAAGTGGTAGTAGGAGCAGCAGCTGGATCACAGTATCCGGAGGTTCCACCACCACCAACAGTTCCACCTACCCCTGTGGGAGTAGACACACCGGCTCTTCTGGAGATCATGAGAGGGATGATGGCTACTCAGCAACACCAGATGTTAGCCCAGCAGCACATGCACGCTCAGTTGCAGGAGCAGAACGTATTACTCAACCAAGAGCTGCAGACAGCTTTGAAAAGAGGGGCAAGGCCAGATTCAGGAGCATCAGCCAGGTTTTACAAGTACAACCCCCGTCGTTTCGAAGGCACGGAGGACGCCATCTCAGCAGATGCATGGCTTAAGGATGTTGAGGCTATTTTGACAGCCGCTAAGGTGCCGGCAGAAGAACGTGTGGATCAGGTGAAGTTGTTACTTCAGGATCTCGCATGTGATTGGTGGGAATCAGAGGAAGTAGGCATCAGACGTCCTGTTGCTTGGGACGATTTTATCGCAAGATTCAAGATGAAGTACTATAGAGTTGTGGCGCAGTTTAAGCTGCAATAGAAGTTTATCAACCTCAAGCAGGTCGGCGAGACGGTAGATGCTTACGCAGCGGAGTTCTGCAGATTGAGTAGGTTCGCCCCAGAGATGGTAGCAACAGAGAGCCAGAGGACTATGAGGTTTCAGCAAGGGTTTCATCTTGAACTCTTGTAATTGATAAAGGGACACAATTACCAGACTTTTGATGAAGTATTGATGGCGACTCGAAGGCATGAGATAACCGTTCAGAGGATTGCGGCCAGGACTGGAGGTCAGAAGAGATCCCACAGTCAGATGGAAGGAGGAGGGGGAGTAGCGCCCCGAACAACAGCACCATCCCCTGGCATTCGTATCAACGATGTGGCACTATGAGGACCAGCACCACCACCCAGACAGTAGCAACAGCAACAGAGGAAGAATCAGCAACCCCCAGCGGGCTGTACTTATTGTGGAAAGATGGAGCACACTAGAGATGTGTGTCGGGCATTGAACGGACTGTATTTGATATGTGGAAATCCAGATCATCGGGTTACCACATGTCCCATGAATTCGAGGTCAGGAGGACCAGTACAGCAGTTTTCTGCTCTGCCAGCACCAGGGGCAGGACAGTATCGAGGACCCGCAGTGGCAGTGAGACCATTGGCCCAGCGTCCGTTAATGCCACAGGCTCAGATGTTTCGGCAGCAGGGACCGCCGGTGCAGCAACACCAGCATAGACCACCCCAGCATCATCAAGGAAGGGGCCAGCAGCAGCACCAGGCTAGGCCGCAGCATGGGAACCAGCAAGGAGGTCGAGGGCAGGCATTTACTCTGTCCTTGGAGGAGGCATTAGCATCGGAAGATGTTGTGGCAGGTAACATTCTCGTCGCCTCATATCCCGCAGTAGCATTGTTTGATTCGGGAGCATCCCATTCATTTATATCTGCACAACTTACGACACGACTAGGAATGGAGTTCGAGGCATTGCCAGGGAGGTTGAATATACTCACTGGTAATGGGCTCATAGGAGTTAGTAGAGTTATTCTAGCGTGTAGTGTTGTAGTTTGCGGGCATTCTTTACCCGCCCGGTTGATAGAATTTTCTGTTAGAAATTTTGACATTATCTTAGGCATGGACTGGCTGAAAGACAGTCATGCGACAATAGATTGTCGTAGAGGGAGTGTATCTTTTGATATCCCAGGAATGAAGCGATTCACCTTAGTCAGATCAGAGGCAACTCAGCAAGAGCAGGGACTAGTAACGGCAATGGAAGGAGTTCAAGTTCCGAAGGTAGTTGATGAATTTCTAGATGTATTTCCCGAAGAACTTCCAAGGCTACCACCAGTTAGAGATATTGAGTTCAGCATAGAATTAGCACCTGGAACTAACCCGATATCAGATCGAGTTTACAGAATGGCGGATTCGGAGCAGGCCAAGGTATATCAGCACATAGAAGAATTGAAGGAGAAGAAGTTCATCCAAGCTAGCACATCACCATGGGCAGTACCAGTAGTACTTGTAGGAAAGAAGGATGGGTCATCCCGATTGTGCATCGATTACAGAAAGCTTAACTCGGCAACAGTGAAGAACAAGTACCCACTACCCAGGATCGATGACTTATTTGATCAGTTGAGCAGGGCTAAAGTTTTCTCCAAGATAGATCTTCGTTCAGGGTATCATCAAGTGAGGGTTCGGAAGGAGGACATCCCCAAGATCGCATTCAGGTCGAAGTATGGGCATTATGAATTCTTAGTAATGCCGTTTGGTTTGACCAATGCTCCAGCAATATTTATGGACTTGATGAACCGCATCTTTATGCCATACTTAGATCAGTTTGTCGTTGTATTTCTTGGCGACATTTTTGTATACTCTGCTAGTGAAGAGAAGCATGAAGACCACCTCAGGAAAGTGTTACAGGTTCTGAGAGAGAACCAGTTGTATGCCAAGCTCAGCAAGTGTGAGTTTTGGTCGGATCATATTTCATTTTTGGGTCATATCATATTAGGAGCTGGAGTAGCAGTGGATCCCAAGAAGGTAGAAGCAGTAGAGAGTTGGCCAGTACCTAAGATCGTAACTGATGTGCAGAGTTTCTTGGGATTGGCAGGATATTACAGAAGGTTTGTATCAGACTTTGCAAGGCTTTCAGCACCCATGACCCGCTTGACACGGAAGGATGTGCCATTCATCTGGTCGACAGAATGCCAGGCATCATTTGAGAATCTGAAGCAGAAGTTGATATCAGCGCCTATTCTTACATTGCCAGTTGGACCCGGAGGTTTTACCGTTTATTGTGATGCGTCAGGTAAAGGACTTGGATGTGTCCTCATGCAGCATGGGAAGGTGATAGCATATGCATCCAGGCAGCTTTGAGACCACGAAAAGAATTACCCAACTCATGACTTGGAGTTGGCGGCAGTAGTATTTGCTCTGAAGCTATGAAGGCATTACTTATATGGTGACCGAGTAGACATGTACACAGACCACAAAAGTCTGAAGTACATCTTTACCCAGAAGGAGCTGAACATGAGGCAAAGAAGATGGTTGGAGTTGATTAAGGACTATGACGTGGAGCTTCAGTATCATCCAGGCAAGGCTAATGTGGTAGCAGACGCTCTCAGCAGGAGAGGCGGCGTATTTATGTTGACAACACAGAAGCATATCTTAGAAGACCTTCAGGAGATGGGCATCGAAGTTATACTTTCTAGTGATGTAGGAATTCTGGCAAGTCTACAAGTTCAATCCGACTTGGTAGACAGGATCAAGGCAGCTCAGGCACAAGACCTAAGGATTCAGAAGCTTAGGGCAGAATGTGAGTCAGGACTCAGAAAGGAGTTGAAGATTCATGAAGACGGTACACTTAGGTTTGGATCTCGTTTATGTGTACCTAGTGGAGATATTAGACAGGAAGTTATGACAGAAGCTCACAGTTCCCAGTATTCTATACATCCTGGAGGGACCAAGATGTACCAAGATATCAAGCAACACTTCTGGTGGAATAGAATAAAGAGGAAGATAGCTAGATTTGTTTCCCGTTGCTTGATATGTCAGCAAGTGAAGGCAGAGCAGCAGAGGCCAGCAGGGATATTGCAACTGCTTCCTATCCCAGAATGGAAGTGGGAGCATATTACAATAGACTTTGTGACCGATTTACCAAGATCACCAAGTGGTAAGGATGCTATTTGGGTAATCGTAGATCGGCATACGAAGGTAGCACACTTTCTTCCTTTCAGAGTAGAACAATCTACGGAGAAGTTGGCAGAATTGTATATGCAGCAGATAGTCAGGCAGCATGGGGTCCCAGTCAGTATTGTTTCACACAGAGATACCCATTTTACATCACATTTTTGGAAGAGCTTGCATCATAGTCTGGGTACCAAGTTAAGGTTTAGCACGGCTTACCATCCACAGACGGACGGGCAATCAGAAAGGACAATCCAGACTTTGGAAGATATGTTGCGAGCTTGCACTCTAGATTTTGGAGGATCTTGGGAGAGCCACCTGCACTTAGTCGAATTTTCATACAATAACAGTTATCAAGTCAGTATCCAGATGGCGCCATTTGAAGCACTATATGGTAAGAAGTGTAGATCGCCACTGGCATGGGATGATATCGGAAAAAGGAAGATGTTAGGCCCAGAGATGATTGTTCAGACGGTAGAAGTGGTTAAAGAAATTAGAGAGCGACTTCGAGTTGCGCAGGATCGGCATCGTCATTGGGCGGACAAGCACCGTAGGCCGTTAGAGTTTTCTGTTGGGGACCACGTATTCTTGCGGATCTCACCTACCCGTGGGGTCATTAGATTTGGCGTTCACGGGAAGTTGAGTCTGGGATACGTAGGACCATTCATTATCCTTGATAGGGTAGGCGATGTTGCTTATCGTTTATCCCTTCCACCTTCGTTACAAGAGGTACATGACGTGTTTCATGTATCTCAATTGCGAAGGTATGTATCGGACCCAAGCCATATCCTTGATCATTCTGAGTTGGTTGTTGGTACCAACTTGTCTTACGAGGAGCAGCCTGTGTCCATTTTGGACCGAAGAGAGAAGATACTCAAGAACCGAACAATTAGCCTTGTCCGGGTTGCTTGGGATCATCACTCTTTAGGGAAATCAACGTGGGAACGTGAGGATGATATCCGATCACGGTATCCACATCTGTTTGACTCACAAGGTATATTTCTTTCCGTGTGCCTTGATTGTCTTAACCTCTCATGCTTGTCACCCCATGGATAGAACTACTTGATATCGTAGATTATTAATGTAGATATGTTATCTGCTAGTTAACATTGAAGAATGATTGCTTGCTCAAGTTTCTTGTACCTAGGTTAGCTTAGTTTTGATGTTCTTATCCTGCTTGGATTTGAAATTCCGAGGACGAAATTTTTCTAAGGAGGGTAGAGATGTCACTTTCCGTTTCCAGAATACATATTTTTAATACATGTACTGCTTTAATATTTATCATGTATTATTCTGTAGTTAAACTCCTTTAATTTTATGTTGATTAATTTTCTGCAATTTTATTTCCGCATTTATCTCCTGCAATTATTTTTCTGCATTTACTTTCTGCATTTTTCTCTGCTTTTACTTTGCTTTTTGGGTTCGGCCTAGATTGGTTTGTTTTCGGTTTTGTTGGTTCATCATGAACCAAACCCCCACCTACCACCACCCCTTTATTAAAGCCAACCCCTTTCTCTCTCTCTTCATTACTTTACCATTAAGCTTCTTCTTCCTTTTAACTTCTTCTCCACCAACCCAGCCACTAGGCAAGTGCCAAACTTGTTTCTTGATGGATTCCCGTTTTTATTGTTCCATCATCTTCCTTATTTGATTCTAAGTCTCTTTAGTACTTGGCATTTTCAATTTTCATGGCTTATTCGTTGTAGATCTAAGTTTGATACATTTTCGGATTTCTTAGGTTTTTGATCTAGTAGACTCTGTTATCTTTAAGATTTGATGGTTTTATGTTGTAGAGAATTTCGTTCTACCCCATTTTGACCTATGGAAGTTCAGATTTGGGCTTAGAATGAAGGATTTATGGAGCTTGGAAGCAATGGCTTCCCATAGTTCTTCCTTTCGAACAATGGAGAAGAAGAACAGTTCTGGCCACGTAGCAAAGCTTGACCGCATGAGCCTTCATGCGGCAAGTCCCCTGGCCGTATGGGTATTTTGGCCGCATGAGTTCATTCGTTTGAACCGTATGAGACCGATTCCAATCCCAGCCGCATGGGCTTAGTTGGCCGAATAGGACTTATCAGCCGCATGAGTCCTTAGCTAAGCCGCATATACATTCAGTCCCGTAGCCGCATGGCGCTGATCATTCTCGGCCGCATGACGCTACATGACCTCTCAGCCGCATATAGGGTTGCACTTATTCTTAGTCGCATGAATTTGGTTTTTCTTAGCCGCATATAGGCTTGTCCCATGTCCAGCCGCATGGACGCATGGCATTTCGAGCCGCATGGACGCATGACAGTTCGAGCCGCATGGGTGCATGTCAGTTCGAGCCGCATGGGCGCATGTCATTTCGAGCTGCATGGGGATTGCTATTCCCCAGCCACATAGAAATTCCCTTGGCTGCATGGTCGTATTTTAACCATAGCCGCATGAGACCCCTTTAGTTCTAGTCGCCTAAGGCTTGCAGATTTTGGCCGTATGGGACTACTCATTTCCGGCCGCATGGAATCATCCTTGGTCGCATGATTTCCTGGCCGCATGAACTCTGATTCAAATGCTTTCTTGGCTGATTCTTGTTCCAAATGGTATTGATTGACATTGATTGACATCTATTGACATTAATTGATTGCCTTGGCATTTATTAACAGTGATTATTGTTTGAACATTAAAAATAATATTATTTGTTATCTCGATTAATAATTGATCATGCGTTCCTAATTGGAACTAAGAGGCTGGCTAGTCGTCTTATTGAAATGAATGAATGAGACACGTTCATATTAATTATGAACTATTGAAATCGACTGGCTGATCTCGAATACTGGCGTACAGGCACATGCAGGCTTCAAATTAATTAATTATTTATTTATTTATTTATTTATCTATTTATTTATCTATTTGTCTTACAAAAACAGCATGTGTACTATATGGTCAAGGCATGATTACTCCGTGGTTAGTTTTGATTGCTGTATTATGCTATGTAAGACCTACAACCTAACCGTACTGGTATCGTTGTAGAGTTGTGCATATCGTACCCCGTACGAAAGGTACTCATTCCGAATGACCATGATCCACGGCATGGGATTTCACTCAACGTAGAGACTATTAAGTTAAATAAAAATAATGATTGCATGGAGAGAATGGATTCCCGAGTTCTTACATGGCAGCCCTCTTGGGACTAGTGATGCCCGACAGGCCGGTTTGTCTCCACAGATACTGCAAATCTGTCACACGGGCAGGGAGCGGTATCTGGTTATATTATCTATTGTATATTGTATATTGATGACGGGTGTCCCGCTGGGACTCGTCTAATTCATGATTGGCGCAATTGATTGACTGGGTAAACTACCCTTGCTTGTACATAGTAAGAACTGAGGGCTCCTTTATTGCATATATCCAGGATAACTTAGAAATCACAGTAGCAAGCCGTATTAATTGAATGGCCGTTTAAATTGATTTGTTTGTGTACTGTATCTACTCTGTTATCTAACTGAGATGATCAGAATGTAAGGACATGACGGGCCAACTTCTGTCCTTGTTTGGTTGGGAGGTTAGTTCGAAGTGTCGTGATGTTATGTGAATTTCAGTGGCAAGCAGAGATTTATTATTATATCCTCTTAATTACTGGTTTCATCCTTCATATCGTGCTTCCTTGCGGTACTTGCTATTAGAGGTCTAACCTCTCTGATTTTGCATGGCCAGATTTAGAGCCAGTCCCCAAGGATCCAGCTTACTTCTACCTCCAAGATGGTCAACACTAGAGGGATGATCGCAGGAGGACTCGAGTGGGTTCCTTACTTCCCCACTCGTTTTGTTATTTACTTTATACTTTGCCGTTTGGCACCGACATATTAGTCGGATTATCTTGTACCTACTTTTGCATAATTGTAACTAAGTCAGGCTGCAGCTGATAACAATTATGTATACTTACTACATTATCTGGCCGTATTTTGTAAAGCCAGATATTAAGAACAGTTTGACTGAGCGTTTGGGACACCTTACTGCTTTATCTCACATGTTCTCTATTTCTGTTTCTTATTCGAATGATTGAGACAATAGATAGGAAGTGACCCTAAGAAGACTTTCATATAGTATGCACCCCCTCGTCTAGTAGACAGCATTGATCGTATTATACGGTATTCATCTACCCGTAATACGTAGCTGGCTGAGTCATTCCTTCGCTCTCCAGTATTCTGGTTCTGGGGCGTGACAGGCTCGGAGCAAGAATATGTTGACGGAGCACATCCATCATGCCGTCAGAAAAAAATAGTAACGGTGAGAGACCCATCTGAGTAGGACGTATACTCTGATATATCTCCTCCAGCACTCAATCCCACTACTGATATCATTCTTGTAAAGGTGATCTCTCAGAGTATACGTCCTACTCAGATGCATCTCTCAGAGTATCCTCTCCGGTTGGGTTGTGTTCTGAGCCATCCGTTCTCACAGTGTTTTGTATTTTCGGCGAACCCAGGGATTAGATTCTGTATTTTGTATTTTGGTTTCTGTATTTTGTATTTTGGTTTCTGTATTTTGTATTTTGTATTTTGGTTTCTGTATTTTGGCTCCAGCTCCATTTGCATTAATCTACGGTACGACATGATGATCAGGACATAGTCCCTGCAGCCATTCGACTGGCGAGGCAGAAACTATGTAGCCGTAGATAAAGTTGACTGTCCTCCGACCCTCATCCCTCGGCAATGATGATACGACAACCAACCAGAGAGGATACTCTGAGAGATCCATCTGAGTAGGACGTATACTCTGAGAGATCACCTTTACAAGAATGATATCAGTAGTGGAATTGAGTGCTGGAGGAGATATTATCAGAGTATACGTCCTACTCAGATGGGTCTCTCACCGTTACTATTTTTTCTGACGGCATGGTGGATGTGCTCCCTCAACAGATTCTTGCTCCGAGCCAAAACTTTGCCCCGGAGCTCAAGTGGACATCCTTGGTGTAGAGCTCGAGTGAGAGGTTCCTGACAGCATGGTGGTCTCCTTTGTTAAAGTATCCGTTCTCACAGTGTTTTGTATTTTCGGCGAACCCAGGGATTGGATTCTGTATTTTGTATTTTGGTTTCTGTATTTTGTATTTTGGTTTCTATATTTTGTATTTTGGTTTCTGTATTTTGTTTTTTGTATTTTGGATTCTGTATTTTGGTTTTTGTATTTTGGCTCCAGATCTATTTGCATTAATCTACGGTACGACATGGTGATAAGGACATAGTCCCTGCAGCCATTCGACTGGCGAGGCAGAAACTATGTAGCCGTAGATAAAGTTGACTGTCCTCCGACCCTCATCCCTCGGCAATGATGATACGACAACCTATCAGAATCCTCGACTCTCTTTTGCTTCTTGGATATTGACCCAGCTTCCAATCTCTCATTTCCCTCCGGGTCCACTCTACTCCCAATCTTTTCCTCTTTTATACACGGATCTACAGAATCAATACCATCCAAGGAAGGCAAAACTGAATCAGCATTGTCTTCCGGATCGTCCTCATCAAGGCATAACGGGCTGCTCAGCGTGCCCAGCTTCTTCAACTTCTCGCTGGCTGCAGAGTCGAAATGGGAACGGGTCCTCTTTGCCGGCCCGGAGCTCTGACTCGCACTCGTCGCCGTGCTACCGATTTTCTCTCCTCCTCTGACGCGGGTCATAATTAAGAAAAGAAATTTTGTACCTCTTCTTCACATAAACATCATTGCCGCCTTGTACTCGAGCCTCCTCGTCTGTGATGCTATCCAACTTCTCGGTGCCTACATTGTCACTCGAATCTCCCCTTCGACTCGTATCGTCCTCTTCTTCGCCTGTCTTTTCGCTCCATGTCTTACAATCATCTGCTATCACCGCCGACTCATTCGACTCCTTCTCCGATGACTCCGAGGAGGAGGAAGAGGAAGAGGAGGAGGAAGACTCGGAGAAGGAGTCGAATGAGTCGGCGGTGATAGCAGATGATTGTAGGACAGGAAGCGAAAAGACAGGCGAAGAAGAGGACGATACGAGTCGAAGGAGAGATTCGAGTGACAATGTAGGCACCGAGAAGTTGGATAGCGTCACAGACGAGGAGGCTCGAGTACAAGGTGGCAATGATATTTATGTGAAGAAGAGGTACGAAATTTCTTTTCTTAATTATGACCCACGTCAGAGGAGGAGAGAAAACCGGCAGTGCGGCGACGAGTGCGAGTCAGAGCTCCGGGCCGGCAAAGAGGACCCGTTCCCATTTTGACTCTGCAGCCAGCGAAAAGTTGAAGAAGCTGGGCACGCTGAGCAGCCCGTTATGCCTTGATGAGGATGATCCGGAAGACAATGCTGATCAAGCATCTTCCTTCTCCTCTCCTCCACCATGGCTCTGGACCCATCTGCTCCTTCCTACTTCCTTTCGTCTTATTTGACTCTCTCAGCCACATATGATATCCAGCTCAAGTGTAGAGTCGGAGGAGAAGAAGTGGGCAGGAAGAGGAGGGGGAAGCAGCACAGCCGGCGGCATGACCCGGAGGAAGTACAAGTGTTTTCTTCAAATCCGTAGAAGAACTATAAGGATATATCTTTTCACAATATGTCACCTTGTCAAAGACCCTTAATGTGAATATCATGTTACCGCGGTATCGGAAGACTAACATGTCATAATTTTTTAAGCCGTATGTTTTGACATAATCCTCCCAACTCTTTCCTCCTACGTAGTAATCTTGCATTATTACATAGAACTGAAATCCGGTTGGAGGATTATGTCAAAACACACGGCTTAGAAAATTATGACATGTTAGTCTTCCGACACCGCGGTAACATGGTTGTCACATTAAGGGTCTTTGACAAGGTGATATGTTGTTAAAAGATATATCCTTATAGTTCTCCTACGTATGTTGAAGAAAACCTCTGTACTTCCTCCGGGTCATGCCACCGGCTGTGCTGCTTCCCCCTCCTCTTTCTGCCCACTTCTTCTCCCCCGACTCTACACTTGAGCTGGATATCATATGTGGCTGAGAGAGTCAAATAAGAAGAAGGGAAGTAGGGAGGAGCAGATGGGTTCAGAGCCATGGTGGAGGAGAGGAGAAGGAAAATGCTTGATCAGAACTTGAGGTGGAAAAGTTGTGACGTTGATAGCGTGAGAGAGGGAGAGGGTGAATGGAGGGAGGGAAGTGGCTGCATGTCTTTGGCTCACTCGAGCGGTATTTGTCCTCCGACCCTCATCCCTCGGCAATGATGATACGACAACCTATCACTATATCTTATATAGTAGTAGATGATGTCTTAGTATTACATTATGTGAGTTCATCTTGATTTTGTTACATTCTTCAGATACTAGATACGATAAGAACGTATACTACACCATATGTACAGAACATAGATGATTCACACTAATGTATGCTAGAATGAATTTTGGGTTGTGTTCTGAGCCATTCGTTCCCATACTTGGCAATTAAGCCATTCGACTGGCGAGGTAGAAACTATGTATCCGTAGATAAAGTTGACTGTCCTCCGACCCTCATCTCTCGGCAATGATGATACGACAACCTATCACTATATCTTATATAGTAGTAGATGATGTCTTAGTATTACATTATGTGAGTTCATCTTGATTCTGTTACATTCTTCAGATACTAGATACGATAAGAACATATACTACACCATATGTACAGAACATAGATGATTCACACTAATGTATGCTAGAATAAATTTTGGGTTGTGTTCTGAGCCATTCGTTCCCATACTTGGCAATTAAGCCGTTCGACTGGTATCGACGGTGTTGGATTATTATATACCATTTCGGATTAGTATCGTTGGAAAGTAGTCGACAATGCTTCGTATTGTGAAGTGATATTGTTGTAGACTTGCTTGTAGGGACTGAAATCTGTGTACAGTGAGAAATGGACATTCTGAGAACTGGACATTGTGTGATTGTTGTAGACTTGGTTATAGGGACTGAAACCTGTGTACAGCAAGTTTTGGACATTCTGTGATTGTTTGGATCCTATTCTACAGTGAGAAATGGTTAGCTTTTTAAACTGCAGGGAGAAATGGACATTCTGTATTTTATTTATTATTTATCTTTTTTGCAGATTTAGCGACGTTTACCGACGTCCTCCGACTTAATTTTGCGTCGGTAAACGTCGGTAGGTAATCGATATTATCCAGTGTACCAACGTTTAGCGACGCAAAATTACGTCGGAGGACGTCGGTAAACGTCGCTATTAAGCCCCAGGAATTCCCAGGATTTACCGATGTTTCGCGACTTTGATCATGTCACTAAACCACCGACGAGTCGACGGTAATGCGTCGGTAAATTTACCGACTCGTAGCGACACCATATTTTACGTCGCAGATACACCGACGACACGACGGTAGACGTCGGCATTATACCGACGTATATTTACGTCGGCAAACATCGGTAATTGCGACGATTGGCGACGTTTATTTGATCAGCGACTAACATTTCCGCGACCAGCCAGAAACGTCGGTAATTTCATCGCTAAATATTGTTAGCGACGAATATTGTCGTTTTAGCGACGTCTTTTGGCGTCGCTAAAACGACTTATTCTGGTAGTGCCCTCTCTCTCATCCGTAATTTAATGTTAATATTAATGTTAATGTAATATTAATGTTATATTAATTTTTATTTTTATTTTTATATTATTGTTATTAATGTTAATGTTAATATTAATGTTAAATATTTAATATTAATTTTAATGTTAAATTTAATGTTAATTTGTATTTAATGTTAATATTAATATTAACATTAACATTATATTAACATCAAATTACGGCTGAGAGTAAGGGTGTTTTTAGGAAATTTCTAAGGGAGGCTTTTGATCCGCTTCATATATATATATATATTATATATATATACTATATATAATATAT
>JANAVB010029818.1:5980159-5988929 GCA_029216955.1 Iris pallida | reverse complement strand
TTGGTAGATATTATATGTATAGGCTAGTATCATACTACCCTAGGAGATCGGGTCAAAATCAAGCGTAGGTAGGCTAACTGGATAGTTGCCGAAACTAGAATTTACCTTTTTAGGGGTAAAATAGGATATTGGCCTACGCCAAGATATGAGTTTCGAAGTCCAAGATGGACTTGGATATGGGTTGTAGAGGTTGGTAATAGTTAGAAATAGTCGCCTAGACCTAGTCTTGGCCCCGGTTGACCACGGTTGACTTTTTGGACCAAAAGTCAACTTTGGGTCAACGCTTTACCCAAATTAGTCCCGATTTCCTTAGACTTTTGTAGTTGACCAAAAGTCAACTATTAGTCACTATTGACCTAGGATTGACTTGGTTAGGCTTAGATTGACTTGATATAACTTGATTTGACCTAGATTGACTTGACAGGACTTAGTGTGACTCAGAGAGACCTAGTTTGACCTAGATTGCATATCATTCATTGTAAATCATTCCTAAACTTGTTTAAACCTAAATTAACTTACAGTATCTCATATTTAGGTCTTCTGATACCGCTCTGAGCATTGATATACCATACAGCTCAGGACAGCAGGCGAGTACATTCACTGATAGTTTTTATTGTCTTGATATTTGCTATATCCGATTCAGTCGTAGTGTCTTACTTGATTCTCAGACACGATAGTGCACGGACTAGTATTGTCGGATTCCTGTCATGAGATGTCATTCCTGGATTTCTTGGGATACTGGTACTTGTTTAGTCTTGATTCTTGTACTTGTATTGACGCCGATTCCTGAAGAGGATTTGCTCCCCTCTTAGGGAATCCCGCGTCATGACGTGCTATGTCCGGATCCGTATACTATTCGGGGAATGGGGAATATTATAGATAGTGTGATCAATGCCCTCTTGAGTTACTACTTGAACCATAGTTATACCCTCACCTCACGATGGGTATAGCCTGACCTGTGCTACTACTTGCTCCATAGCTTACCATCCCGGCCGGGCCGAGTCCACGTACTTGTAGCCGGTCGGCTGGAAGCCTGATGCTTGACCCATACCGATCACATTAGGCTATAATATTCGAGGCACATTTTATATTTACTTTTCCTGTCATATATCCTGTTCTGTCTATATTCAGTACTTTCTCACCATGCATGATATACAGTTACTCACATGCTCTACCTGCCTTTATACTGTACTATGATTGAGACTAAGTCCTGTTTGAAAGAAGGGTTACAACCCCGGTCCTTGTTTGGTTTAAGGGTTGTAACTCGGCTTTCGAATGGTTCCCAAGTCGCCTATATCTTTGTCTTGTATTTCATTACACTGTCTCTTATAGAACTTGTCAATTCACATGGAACTGCTGTTAGTGTTTGTACTTGCTCATTTTCCTGACAGGATACCGTTATGATATTTTACAGATGTTTCTGAGACAGATGGAGACTCAGGCCAGGGCAGTGGCCTGATAGATTGGCCACTAGATTTTATACTCCCTGAGTAGTTAGCACTTGTTAGGCTTGACTGGACTGCGATCCAGCTTTAGATTTTAGAATGTAGTATTATATATTATTCTGTGATGTTACGTTTAGTTTTGGACTTGTGTGGATCTCGAACTTATTTCTTGCTTCATCTATCATATTTCCTTTCCATGCTATCTACCTTAGTTTTACATTTGTGATTGAGACTGTATTGCTATGTCACCTCCATTCGGAGTGTATATACTGTACAGGTACCTTTATATTGTTTAGTGTAGTTTTGTAGACAACCTAGACAGCGTTCTACCGCCGATGCTGCGGCGTAGGCTGGACGTAACCACGTGTTCGTGCCCCTCATAAGGGTGCGGGTCGTGACACGTTTTGTGGTGGCCCACGCAGGTCGAGTTTATGTAGTGGTATTCGAACTTGAGTACCACTACAGCCTGCAGTAGGAATAGGATATATTTTGAAGTTACTCAATCACATTTTAGGAAAATTCTGATCTTTTGATTACCATGACAACTCTTCTTGCATTTGAATTCAATTGTCCTCCTTTGATAATATCTTATCTTGTGCCATATTGATCTCTTGGGTTCAATTCGTCTTCAGGATGACAGTGACTCATTCTCGGGCTGCAGGGCCTAGTGCCCCAGAGAGGTCAGATCCGGGAGGTCTTCCACCTCCGGCTGCGGGAGCTACAGTTGAGAGAGCTGCCACCTCAGTCCCTGCCCTTCAGGCAGGAGCAGCAGCGACGGTTCCAGGAGGTCTTCCACCTCTAGCAGCGGGACTGTCCATGATCGTTCCTGATATTCTTCCACCGCCGCCTCCGCTACCGACAGATACTCAGGGGATGATGGCCCTTCTGCAGCGGATATTGCAGACTCAGAGCACGCAGGCAGACCTGTTGCGGCGGAGCATGGAGAACTCCCATCAGCTGGCGATGGCAGCACTTGAGAGGGTTGTACCGAGTACAGTTCAGGGTATCCCAGTTCAGCACCAGGGACCAGGCCAGAGGCAGGCTACTCGATGCGCTTTCTGCAGGAGGCCAGGGCACACTAGAGAGGCTTGTAGGAAGAGGTTGGGCGTCTGCCTATACTGTGGGGCGCCCGATCACCAGCTGAAGGATTGCCACGCTAGTGGAATCTGAAGAGGACCAGGACAGAGTACATCAGGCACCAGTACGTGACGACCAGCAGCAGGGTCAGGGCAAGAGGCAGGCCGTCCAGTGTGCTTTTTGCAAGAAGATGGGGCACACTCGAGAGGATTGTAGGATGAAGCAGGGAGTTTGTTTATTCTGTGGAGCTCCAAACCACCAGCTGAAGGGCTGCCCTGCTCGGACAGCCAAGGGAGGCCAGGACGGAGTGCAGCAGGCTAGAGGAGGCCAGCAGGGGCATGCGTTCGCCATGACAGTTGAGCCCGCTCAGGCAGTAGCAGAGCAGATAGCAGGTTCCAATCTTTCGATCTCCTTTCCGCATTTGCCTTCTTATAAACAGTCTTGAAATTCGATTCCATATGTTCCTTGATCGTTTGATAAAATTTTTGTCCCTATGATGTGATATTTTCTGAGATAAGTCGTATGGGCTAGGTCACCTCGATTATGAGATTTTAGAATCCTCTAGGGTCATGCTAGAAGGCAGAGTGAGGACATATAGTCGGACTATGGACGTATTCCTAGGGTGTGGGAATTTAAGGTTTTCGCTGCCAAGCTAGCGGCAATGCGAAAATTTTAAATACCATAATTCTAGAGGTATGTACCGTAGCTGAGGACTCTGTGATTATCGTAGCCTTGCTCACTGGCATGACGGAGATTCTGAGTGTCATGATTATTGGACAGACGCATACGATTATCAAATTGCATGAATTTTCTGTGTTGCTTCGTTTTAAGTTTTTGGATGATTCTTTTAAGGTGGATAGACTTATATTTGAGAGTAATTTTAAATTTTATAAATTTAGTCAATTAATTCCTGCTTGGACTTTTGAGATTTTAATCATTTTAAATTTTTAGCCATGACTTGTGAATTTGAGATTTTACTATTGTTTGGTTTTAATTTCGAGGACGAAATTTTTTTTAAGGTGGATAGACTTGTCACCCTCACTTTTTCCAGTTAGGGGTAAAATGGTAATTTTCCATTTTATTATTATTTTTGGGAATTTTATTCATGAATATTATTATTTAATTATTATAGGAGTCGGGTTCGAATTTCATCGCATTCCGAGTTAATTCGGGACCCTGGTGAATTTCGACTTGAGCTGTAATTAGCCTGTTAGCTAACCAGGGCCCACCACACTAAAAATTAGGGTTTAAGAGTTTGGACTAGTTCCCCATGAGTAATTTAGTTTAATTATGATTTTTATTTATTTTTAGCAACTTTCTAAACCTAATTTGGAATTTATTTAATATTAGGCTTAGGGAGGGGCAAACTTGTAATTTACAAGTGTCCCTCACCCAACCACCATGGCCGGCCACCTATAGGCAGCCCCCCCCTCCTCTTTCTTCTCCATTAAGTTACACTCACTCTCTCTCTCTTTCAAACTCATTTCTTTTCCAACTCCTTCTTCTTCCTCTTCCAACATCTCTTAGGTATGATTTTATTTCTCCATTTTATTCTCATATGCATATAGTTCATTCACCAATAATGGAGAGGGGAAGATTCTCTTCCATTTGCCCACAAATTTGTGGATTTTCCATAGAAAAATAGGTTAAGGATTTATTAGGATTAATCATCTTGTGAATATATATATATATATATATATATATATATATATATATATATATATATATATATATATATATATATGAGTGTATTTATATATATACATTGATGTGTGTATATGGTTGTGTGTTTATGGATGTGTGTGTGTTTATATATATTTAGAGGGAGGGATAGATATCTAGATGGATTATAGATTGATATCTAGTTATATATATATATATAGATAGATATATATATGTATAGAGATATATATATATATAGATATATATATATGTAGTGTATTATATAGGGAGATAGGAGGGAAGAAGATGGAAATGAAGTAGGGGCAGCAAGGACAGCAGTTGGACTGCCACGTAGGCAGCAGTCCAAGTTCCTGGCTGCTGCCAGGAACACAGCCCCCTTGGCTTTTAGCCTATTTTACACCCCCTTTTTACCTAGTCTATGTATATATATAGATATATATATATAAGTATTATATATGGATGGAATCGTAGAGAAGAGTAGAAAATGATTATGGAATGAGAAGTTAGAAAAGAATTAGAGGTTAGAAGGAAAGATTGAAAGAAGTTGGAAGAATAGGAAAAAGGCTAGAATAGAAAAGGGGAAAAAAACCGAGTTAGAGGGCGAAACGGAGTTCGGAGTATCCGATTGAGTTGAAACTTGGCGTGGAGCATGAATACGTGATTTAGATTTTGCAGGTAGGCTTTCGGGTGAAATTCGGGGTCGTAGGGTTCCCGTGTCGCACCGTATCGGTCCGTATCTTGAAATATTTAAGTTTTGACAACGGGCCGTATCATGGACTGGATGTCCACGTTACCTAGGTATTTTGGTAGATATTATATGTATAGACTAGTATCATACTACCCTAGGGAGATCGGATCAAAATATCAAGCGTAGGTAGGCTAACTGGATAGTTGCCGAAACTAGAATTTACCCTTTTTAGGGGTAAAATAGGATATTGGCCTACGGCCAAGATATGAGTTTCGAAGTCCAAGATGGACTTGGATATGGGTTGTAGAGGTTGGTAATAGTTAGAAATAGTCGCCTAGACCTAGTCTTGGCCCCGGTTGACCACGGTTGACTTTTTGGACCAAAAGTCAACTTTGGGTCAACGCTTTACCCAAATTAGTTCCGATTTCCATTAGACTTTTGTAGTTGACCAAAAGTCAACTATTAGTCACCATTGACCTAGGATTGACTTGGTTAGGCTTAGATTGACTTGATATAACTTGATTTGACCTAGATTGACTTGACAGGACTTAGTGTGACTCAGAGAGACCTAGTTTGACCTAGATTGCATATCATTCATTGTAAATCATTCCTAAACTTGTTTAAACCTAAATTAACTTACAGTATCTCATATTTAGGTCTTCTGATACCGCTCTGAGCATTGATATACCATACAGCTCAGGACAGCAGGCGAGTACATTCACTGATAGTTTTCATTGTCTTGATATTTGCTATATCCGATTCAGTCGTAGTGTCTTACTTGATTCTCAGACACGATAGTGCACGGACTAGTATTGTCGGATTCCTGTCATGAGATGTCATTCCTGGATTTCTTGGGATACTGGTACTTGCTTAGTCTTGATTCTTGTACTTGTATTGACGCCGATTCCTGAAGAGGACTTGCTCCCCTCTTAGGGAATCCCACGTCATGACGTGCTATGTCCGGATCCGTATACTATTCGGGGAATGGGGAATATTATAGATAGTGTGATCAATGCCCTCTTGAGTTACTACTTGAACCATAGTTATACCCTCACCTCACGATGGGTATAGCCTGACTTGTGCTACTACTTGCTCCATAGCTTACCATCCCGGCCGGGCCGAGTCCACGTACTTGTAGCCGGTCGGCTGGAAGCCTGATGCTTGACCCATACCGATCACATTAGGCTATAATATTCGAGGCACATTTTATATTTACTTTTTCTGTCATATATCCTGTTCTGTCTATATTCAGTACTTTCTCACCATGCATGATATACAGTTACTCACATGCTCTACCTGCCTTTATATTGTACTATGATTGAGACTAAGTCCTGTTTGAAAGAAGGGTTACAACCCCGGTCCTTGTTTGGTTTAAGGGTTGTAACTCGACTTTCGAATGGTTCCCAAGTCGCCTATATCTTTGTCTTGTATTTCATTACACTGTCTCTTATAGAACTTGTCAATTCACATGGAACTGCTGTTAGTGTTTGTACTTGCTCATTTTCCTGACAGGATACCGTTATGATATTTTACAGATGTTTCTGAGACAGATGGAGACTCAGGCCAGGGCAGTGGCCTGATAGATTGGCCACTAGATTTTATACTCCCTGAGTAGTTAGCACTTGTTAGGCTTGACTGGACTGCGATCCAGCTTTAGATTTTAGAATGTAGTATTATATATTATTCTGTGATGTTACGTTTAGTTTTGGACTTGTGTGGATCTCGAACTTATTTCTTACTTCATCTATCATATTTCCTTTCCATGCTATCTACCTTAGTTTTACATTTGTGATTGAGACTGTATTGCTATGTCACCTCCATTCGGAGTGTATATACTGTACAGGTACATTTATATTGTTTAGTGTAGTTTTGTAGACAACCTAGACAGCGTTCTACCGCCGATGCTGCGGCGTAGGCTGGACGTAACCACGTGCTCGTGCCCCTCATAAGGGTGCGGGTCGTGACATCTAGCCACCGTTTTATGCGCACGACGTCCTTACGATGTCTTCTCGACGTCCTTACGGTGCCGCACGACGGATCACTTTGTCGGCCGTCGTTTATACCCGTGGTAGAATGGTGTCGGTCCTCGACCGTCCGCGTGGCGTCCTAAATGTTGAGTTTTCATGCACGGACGCTCCATTCTGATCCACGCCAGCTCAGATCATGATCATTTTTTTGTCAGTCCTACAACGTTGTGGATGTTCCGTATCGCACAGGCCAGACTTATCATCATCCGTATAGACCCATTTGTAAATTCTCTTTCCCATTATGTGCTCGATCATGGTTTGTTCCATAATGGATCAAGACATTGTCCCTTTCATGCATGCACAGGCACACAATCGTACGTACGCTCGTTTGTTGCTACGTTAATTAGTTCAATGTATTCTTACGCATACAGAGAATCCGACACAATATGTTGGTCCTCCACCCTCACCAGAAGCTATGGCTACAATGCATGGTAAATGCAAACAAAAACTGTGTGCACGAATGCCAAGATAATAAGACAAATCGACGATCGACTTGCTTCAATGCAACGCAGCAACTGCGTGTGGTGGATATTGCTTCGCCTAGATTTTGTTGGAAACGAAATACTAAAAATGTTTCCTCAAGCCGAGAGGACCTGATAACAACAGAAGAAAAAAAATATACAAATAAAATATGTTGAAATTTTAAGAGAATTACTGAACAATTGGAGTCCAAACTGAAAAAGTCTCGAATAATAAAATAAGTTGACTCCGTATAAACATATCTAAATCAGATGAAAATAAATTAGAATGAGTATACGAAGATTATCGAATACAAGATGACAAGAAAAAAACCAACGAAAAACTCCTAGATCTCTCCTCAAAACTACTCCCAAAACTCTGTATCCCTCTTGATCTCTCTTGAAAGTTGCAAATTAACTTGAGAAAATTTTCCTTTTGATCAAGTATGATGATGATGGATTATGGTTAGTAAACACCTATTTAAAGCACCCCAATTTTGAACAGATATGGACCGTTGATCACTATCCAGCGGTGTTTATAAAACATATAAATTTGACCTTCAGTTCCGACACAGTTATTATAGCTACGGTATATCGGTAAGGGTATATCAAAAAATTGTCAGAAACATTCAGACCATTATACCGACGGTACCCCAGTAGCTATATATCGAAGGTATACCGCAGACTCTGATACTGCTTTTCTGACTCAGCGTGATAGCGGAACATGCTTACCTCCGTGCTTGACAATGGCCAACTCGATCGGTGATGACGATAACTGGATCACCGTTGCTTGGTGAGAGTGAAGCGGTACCGCAAAAACTCTGACGGATGGCCTTGTGAGGGGTCCGCACAATGGTTGCTTGAAAACTTCAAGCGAGAGGCTTCCGTATACATGAGACAGTCGAGTCCACGACCAAGAAAAGGAGAGAACAATTTTCAGAACTTAAAGAAGAATTTTATTCATTAAAAGTTGTTCCTCAGTTGCATACAGAAGGTGTTTATTTATAGGACTTCTATGACAACCTAATCCGAATCAAATAAAGATAAAACCTATCGTAATAAAAGATAAAGTCAAAATAAAAATCCTAACATAAATAGGATTATTAAAAAAAGAAAAAAGAAAAAGGAACCCAAAAGGGGTGAGAAAAAAGAAAAGGAATCTCAGAGGGACTAGGATTCTACGCTACATCATTTTCCAATATGTTCTGATACATGCTCAAAATGAACCTCCATTGTCGTCTTCGATTTTTCGAATTTCTTCGACACACACACACAGATGATACATGTCGCACTTTGAAATATTCTCCATATTAGAAATCTCACCTAACACCAACGGACATATTTATCCCAGTTAGATATGTACAAAAAGACGATTTTATCCCTCCTCCACTC
>JANAVB010029818.1:5810159-5977659 GCA_029216955.1 Iris pallida | reverse complement strand
GGTACTTGATCCTCACATGCTCTACTTTCAACCCCAAAACAAAGGGCATAATTTTTTCTACATAAAAACGATTAGTTCGATAAGATAAACTCTTTAGACCATCTGGGGTTTTTTTTTTATTGTTTTTATTTAAACTATAAAAATGCCAAATAAAAATGCTAATCGTCTAGCGTTTCTGTGACAAAAAATGTCACAATAATATGGGTGTTGTTTGCGTCGCACATTTTTGTAATTTCTCTCATGGCAACTTAATTTTTGCATATTAATAAGTTAAAATTATTAAAAAACAAAAATCAAGAAAAAAAAAAAAATCTACTTCTCATCTTATGGCAGCCTAACTTGGACAACTTCCACGAGCTACGACATATCGATCAATACTGGATGAATAAATAAAATTCTAAAAGTAATGGGTTGTATTTTTTTTTTTATTCCATAATTCAACCCCTATAACAGATAGAATTAATTTATAAACATACTCATTTATAGAAAAAATTCTAAAATATCCTTGAACAAAATACAAACTCATAAAACATATTCCAGTTACATAGATCATGTCCGAAAAACTCTCTGGATCTTTGTTAATTAACATACCTATAGATATCGTAGGGGATCCATAGTACAAAGGCTCCCAAGTTATCCGCTAGTCACTGACTGGGGTATATCTCAACATTATCTCTAAAAATAGGTTACCTTTTTTATGTAACAAGATAACAATTCAAAAATAAATAAGGAAAAAAAAAATTGATGGGAGAGTGGTAGATTTTTTTACTGCAAAAACTAATTTTTCATAGAAAACCTAACACCCTTCCATCCATTTTCATTTTCTTCTAATTTATTTTATATTTTATCTTTTTATATAGAAAAGATAATCTTTTTTCAAGGATAATTTTGAGACATCCCTTGAATCCAAACCTATTTGTATGTCCTTACTCATGCAGTAATTCAATTAGCCAACAACTTGAAAGGAGCGGTACTAAGTTTAATATCCTCCATAGAATTTTAGAAAAAAATGTGACTGGATATAAATTCAACTAATTATCGCAAACTTAGTATCCTCTATAGAATTTTAGAAAAAAAATGTTTCTTTGTAGAAAAATATGTGACTGGATATAAATTCAAATAATTAAACCTACACAACACTAATGTTTGGTGATATTAAAGGAGCGGTACTAAGTTTTGCAAAATTATAAATGAAGACACATATTGCCAAATCTTATGACAATCTATGTGTTTTGCACACACTTCGTCATAAGATTTGGCGATACAAGGGCTTATTCACTGAGAATATTAAACACAAGTCGTCATTTGCGTTGGTGATGTAGCATCCAAGTCGCCTTTAGCTTTGGGGACATAGCACGTACCCTATTCGTCGTTAGCAATGACGAGTTGTGTGTTAATTTATTTTCAATTTGATCACACTGGTACGGGAGTTGTGTCAGAAAATTTTAAAATTTTCTTTTTGAAAACTTTGCAAATAAGTCAGTTATATTTTCATAATTTGCAAGTAAAATTATTTTCAATTCGATCGCACTGATACGGACTCACATCTTTTTGTGTGGATTCTGGATCGCGACAAGACCTGCATTGTTGGATCCGTAACTATTCATGTGAGATATTTTCAGTGGGTTCTGCGACACTCTTTAGCGCGTCATCGCAAGGCTCACGGATGACGCTTTGAGAAAGTGTCGCAAAATATCCTCAAATGGCTAGTTTGACATTACGGATCCAACGACGTAGGTCTCGTCACGTTCAGTGGCCCGTACGAAATAATGTAAATCCGTATTGACATGGTTAAAAATAAATTTATATGCAATTAATGATGAATATGCAAAATTTTCATTTTTTATAAAATTACATATATCGCCAATGACAATGTGTGTGCAAGATACACATATCGCCATAAGATTGGGCGATTTGTATCTCAATCTACATTTCACCAAACTTAGTACCCCTCCTCTAATATTAGCAAACTATATTATCATGTATGCTAATTTTTTAATATAAATATATGGATTTGATTTCTTTTATTGATCTCGTGTTTATATGATAATACTATGCGGCAAAAACAAGAAAATTTCTCGCAGAACAAGGAAACATAAGAAATAACAATTATCTATACAATTACAAAGAGACGTTCTCTAATATTATAAAGAGGTATGAAACAAAATAATTAGTCATCTAAATCGTATGTATATCCTTACGTAATTACAATATATATATATATATATATATATATATATATATATATATATATATATATATATATATATAACTGTCTAATATTATCTACCTACCTCCACGTATGTATATAACAAACCAATATAAAAATATCTACAAATATCCTAATTAAAATATATTTAAATTATATCTATAAAATTCTAAATTAAACTCATAAAATCCTAATTAAAATAATTCCAATTAAGATATAAAAATATCTCTATTAATATAAGTTGGCTTGAAAACGGCTCAAAATTGAGACGCTTAAACCGTTTGTGAATACTCCATTAATTGCTTTAAAATGATTAATTATTTGATTAACTAATATGAATTATTGTAACTAAACAACACCAACTCAAGCGATTAAGGTGGGGGATATTTTTTTTGGTTGGTTGAGTTTAATTCTTAGGAACAATAGTATTTATAATAAATTTATAGTGAAAAAAATCAACAATTGTTTTTATATGCCACGTTACAAGTGTATATAAATTCTAATTAAAATATATTTAAATTATTATTATTATTACGTGCATTGATAAAATTATATCCTGCCCCGCTTGTGACAAAAGTAATTGATATCCAACCTTTTGGTAATTGGTAAAACTAAAGACCAACCACGTACTCCATGAAACGTGGAATAAAGAGTCACTTTCACAACAAATTTTTTGAGGATGTGAGGAGAATTCCTCGAGTGCTCACTCCTTACTTTGAACTTTATTCTGACGACAATTGAGAAAAATAAAAGCAGTATTGTAAGAGCCGGTCCGGTCCAATCGGTTTATGACAAAAATCGGTTCGGTCCGATTAAAATTGAGTCTTTTAAAAAATTATCGGATATTTTTTCAAAAGTCCAACTAGTGAACGGCCGACCGGTTCACAATTGAACCGGCAAGTTTTAGTTAAAAAAAATTATCATGTAAAATTTGGAACATTTGATTCTTAGTTTGGTTTTGATAGACCTTATTATTGTAAAATTAAATTAAACTAACACATTAAGAACCAAACCAAGAAGTAAATATGGATATTTTATCTATTCGACCCAAATCAAGTTTATTTGAACTCCGATTAAATCTCGGTCCGACCTATGCCAAAAAAAATTCGGGCCGATCATCGATCCGAATTTTAAAACATTGAATAAAATCAATATAGTGCATGTAGAGTACTTGCATGTCTAATTAATCTTGTTATTTGGAGGTCGAAGCTATTAGGTTGTGATGTTTATTGAATTGATCTTCGACCTTGTTGATCAGGATGCAATTTCGCTGCACGACCACTTGGATCAGGCGACCACGTACATAAGGAACCTCAAGGCGAGGATCGAGAAGTTGAAGCAGAGGAGGAAGATTGCCGCCGGGGACGGCGAATCGACCGGCCACAAGGAGGCCGACTGCGAGATCGCCGACGAGCCCGGGTTGCCCATGCTCAACGTAAGGTGCCATGACTCAATCCTGGAGGTCGTCCTGATCACCGGACGGAAGAAGAAGTTCATGTTCTACCAGGTGATGGGAGTCCTCGTGGAGGAAGGTGCCCAAGTTGTGAACGCTAGCTTCTCGGTTGTGAGCGACAAGACCTTCTACACAATTCACTCCCAAGTAATTTAACAGTTTACCAGCTCTATTTACGCAACATCATATATATATATATATATATATATATATATATATATATATATATATATATATATATATATATATATATATATAAATGCTGCTCGGCTGTCGGCTGTCGGCTGTCCGCCCACGTGGCTAGCCAGTGATAGCCTACACCCGCGTGGCAGATAGCCATTGGCTCTCCCGTCTGGGGTGGGTCCAGGCTAGCAGGGGAGGCCAATGGGTGCCGGCCATGCAGATGCGGACCAGTACGGGCCAACCGTACAGACGGACAAAATAGATTTTTCGTGTGTGTGTGTATGTGTGTATATATATATATATATATATATATATATACATATATGTATATATATGTATATATATATATATCAAAAATATACTAAAAAGTTTGTTCAATTAATTTGCAGGCGACTTCGTCGAGCTCGATGATCGGATTAGATGTTTCGAAAATATCGGAGAGGCTTAAGAAATTGATTCAAGTGACCAACTAAACATCGCGATAAACCTTAATTTTTATTGGTTATTGGACATGAGTGTAAGAGTTTTTTTTAGAGGAATTAAGCGAAGGGCGGCGCACGTAATTATAAATTCAGGTTTCAAACCTAGTATTTTTTTTTGTTCTTCCTGATTCCTCTCTACCACTCCTACGAAGTTCCAGATCATCTCCATGAAACAAAGTAGGGACAGATGTGACTGTATTAGTTTCTCTTTTTAATTTTTTTTTTTCTAGCAAATAGTCCGAGTTTGGAAATTTTTGTGTCAAGTATGCACTACTTGTGAGTTTTCATGTGTTCTTTGATCACTAGAATGTTGGGAACATTATTCTATTTTCTTGTTCTGAATATCTGCAAACAAAATAAAATAAAGTAAATGTTACCGGCCAATGGGGAAGTCGTGTTGAATGCACTGCCCTAAGAGTTGATCCGAGATCTTATGTGCAGACTTTCCTCAGATTCTCCTAGTGGTAAAATCTCCGGTATTACCGGCTTTTCGTTGTCGCACAAAACTCCGAGAGATGCGACCCGAACTTAGCCTTGCTCAGAACGTAGAAGGAAGAGAATGGAGAGTAGAACAACGAATTGCTTCGGATTGTAGGAAGAATAACAACACTTTGTGAATGAATTTTTTCCGTGTTGAATCAATTGAAAAAAGGGGTTTATATAGGTTGCCAACCCAACTAATCATGGCTACAAAAGAGCACAATACTTGGACACACAACAAGTTAGTTGCCAACGTGCAAAACTAGAGGCCGAGATTTGTTCAAGCAGAAGAATAGGATTCAAGTGGATCATGTCCTTTAGGAAGTTGGTTTTGCTTGTGTGTTAGCAACCACACAGTCAACAATCCCCCCTCCCCCCCCCAAAACCAAGTTTCGAAAACAGAAATAACAAAAGGAACAATGAAGGATATGAAAGGTATGTCCTGAGCAAGAGTATACTATGCATAAATGAGATGGACTACAAACTTGAATCTCACGTAGTGACTACTACAACAAAAATACCCTTTAATGACGGCTAAAAACCGTCATTAATCAAGAACCATGACGCTTTTTTTCCTTAATCCAAGCGTTATGAAATCGGGTGTTATAAATGTTTTTCAAAGCGTTATAGATAAATCTTCCGAAAACGTCATTAATAGATTGAATTTTTGCTACGTTTTATTTTCAAAGCGTTATGGATAGTTATGTAAAACCGTTATGAATAGTTAATATGGTTGGAAGTCAGGACATTTTGAAAGCGTTATGATTGGTCATTGTATCACATTTATAACGCTCTATACTGCATGTTATACATTCCAAACACTTCTCAATTCAATTCGAAGACAACCACTTTGAACCATATTCACAACAAAACATTGAAATGTAACATTAATCTCCATTTCATTGTCTCAAAATAGGGTACATTCCATTGTCTCAAAATAGAGTACTTTAGCTATCATTCTACATTTCTCAGGCCATATATATACATCTTCTCAAAATATATAGAGTACACTTTACATCAAAACTATCCACATAAAAATATCCCACACCATAACATACAACTTAGTCACATGAAGACCTGGGTCCACAACACATGTACCCTGTAAAAGATAAAACAAGGTTTAATAAATGTGATATAATGATGTATATATATGTAACTATAGGATCTTGAATGATGTATAAGTCCTGATTAAAAACACACATTAAGATCACAATTCAACATGTGTTGTGGAAAACTGTTGTGTGGAGTTTCTGTCAGATTCATCTATGTGTATATATATGTAACTATCAGAAAGATCACTACTAAAATACCCCACTTTACCGACGGACGTTTAGCGACGGACGGATTCCGTCGCTAATAGCGACCAATTTCCGACATCTTAGCGACGGAGTAGCGACAGACAACATAACATAATTTTTTCCAATTTTAAATGTAAAAATTTGTCGGGTTTCCGTCGCTAAGTCGACGAACGTTAGCGACGGATTCTTTTTCGTCGCTTATTCGTCGCAAATGTTGGCGGCAAAATCTTTAAAACATTGGCGGGAACTTTAGCGACTAACTGGCGACGGATATATCCGTCGAAAAAAACCTTTTAATTGGCGACGGTTTAGCGACTAATTTATTCCGTCGCTATTCCGTCGCTAGTTTCTGTGCCCTAACTTAAATTGAACCGACGGGGGGGAATTTTTCATTCCCCCCAAAACTCTCTCTCTCTCTCGCGCGCGGCTCTCTCTCTCTCTCTCGCGGCTCTCTCTCTCTCTCTCTACCAGGTATCTCTCTCTCTCTCTCTCTCTCTCTCTTTCTCTAATTTTGGGTTTTGGGGGCCGGGGGGGGGAGTGGGGGGGGGGGGGTCGGCTTCGCGGGGGGTGGAGAGGGCGGGGGGGTGGTGAATGGGGTCAGGGGGTCGGGGGGGTGTGGGGAATGGGGGCAGGGGGTGGGGGGGTGGGGAATGAGGGTCAGGGGGTTGGGGGGGTGGGGAATGGGGGCAGGGGGGTCGGGGGGTGGGGGGGTGGAGAGGGCAGGGGGGTCGGGGGGGTGTTGAATGGGGGCAGGGGGGTCGGGGGAGGGGGGTCGGGAATGGGGACAGGGGGGTCGGGGGGCGGGGGGGTGGGGGGTGGAGAGGGCAGGGGGGTCGGGGGTCCTGTGGGACACCTATTGGACATGACACCGACACTCCAGAATACGTTAAGACACGACATGTATTGAATACAATATGGTTACTCGAAAATACATTAAGACACCCAAAATTGGTGCCGAATCGTCGCAGTGTCCCCCTATTATGTCGTGTCGTATTTGTGTCCGTACAACAGTGTGCTTCTAGTAAGATATTCCAGGATAGGTATGGGTTATCTTGTACTTCTTTGATCTGGGTAGTTATTTGTTGAGTATGATGAGTTATTTATGTGTCATCTCTTCCATCATGGGTATGATCTTGTTCTTTATTTGGGTATTCTTTCATCATGTTTGAATAGATGGTGTACATGATGTCAAGTATGAAGGATTTGTAGTAAGTAGATTTTGTCATTCTTCAATGTGAGGTTGGTCTTGTTGAGAATAACTTAATAATTATTTGTTTTCCAATACCAAAAAAATCCGATACTTCGATCCGATACCGCCGATACTACCGATATCGCCGATACCAATACTAGATTGCTTAGACTTATATTGCAAGGTAACTAGATACAAGTTATGATACAATGTAAATGCAAGTATACATGTTAGCTAGATAGCTTAGACTTATATTGCAATCTCCTATTCACACGAGTATTGATATCGCCGATGCCAATACTCGTAGGAATATATAGTCCGATACCGATTCCGATACCGATACTTTGAACCTTGATTTAAATACATGTTAGTATAGTGTCTTCACATATATGTTAAGAGTATATACATGATTAGCAAGGTAACTAGATACAAGTTATGATACAATATAAATACAAGTATACATGTTAGCTAGATAGCTTAGACTTATATTGCAATCTCCTATTCACACGAGTATTGATATCGCCGATACCAATACTCGTAGGAATAGTCCGATACCGATATACATTGTAGAGCTCTGTTTTGCTATTCTGGACATGTTGTGACCTGTGTTGTTCTAAATAGGAGCCAGACACACTCCTGAGACGGGGGAGTATGTATAGTGATGTGGATTCTTACTAACTTATCATGTGAACCCATTTATGGGCCCTTCATTGAACCTTCTCATGTGCAACTTTCAGTCCATTCACAGTTTCCTATATTGTACTCTACATCACCTAGTTCACTTATATCTAACATCCTAACCCTAATCCAAATTTATGAGTATCGGTATCGGGCTATTCTTATGTTTAGTTTGTCTTACGATACAGATTTTCACATCCAAATTGAGGATGAGTCGTTATTTTGTTGATCGTACATGGATGTACAAACGGCAACACGAGAGTAGAATTGGTGTGAGTGACAATTTTCAGGCAGGCGTGGAAGTATTTCTTAATTATGCAATGAGCAAAGCTCAGTACATGGACGGTAACAAAATTAAGTGTCCATGTGTTAAATGTCACAATAGACGTTACGAAGAAGTGGTGACTGTGAGAGATCATTTGACCCGTAAGGGTTTCGTACGTAATTACGGCCTATGGTCATCGCAAGGTGAACTATATTCGGAAAGACAGGCTGCGGAAGCTGCTACTTATGCTTTTGATGATAATGCTGCAACGGATGTCATCGAAGACCACGGATGCTCTGTTGATTATGGAGATCTGCAGAACCTTGCACGAGATATGGTGTATGATGCGGCAGGACCTAATTTTGATCCGGAGGATCCTAATCCCGAGGCGAAGGAGTTCTATGACATGTTTCAGGACGCAGATACTTCTCTATATCCTGGTTGTGAGACTCATTCCGCACTGTCAGTGACGATGCGGTTGTTGAACATAAAGTCTGATTTTAACTTGCCACAAGCTTGCTATAATCGGATCACAGAAGTAATCAAGGAGGTGTTACCGAAGGAATCAAAAGAGCTACCAAAAAACTTCTACAAGTCAAAGATGATGGTCCGACAACTGGAACTGGGGTACGAGAAGATAGATTGTTGTCGCAACGGATGCATGTTGTACTACAAAGAGAATTGCGTATCAGAAAGTTGCAGCTTCTGTAATGCGGATCGTTACAAGCCAGTACAGGGAAAAGAAAAGTCGACTAGAAAACGACGTCCTTACAAGTATATGCATTACTTGTCGATCACGAAGCGCTTGCAGAGGATGTATATGTCTCTAAATACAGCAGAACACATGACGTGGCACAGCGAAGAACGCATAAAGGACGAAGGAGAATTGTCACATCCTTCGGATGGAGAGGCGTGGAAACATTTTGATTTGTGTCATCCAGATTTTGCTGCAGAGCCTAGAAATGTACGCCTGGCGCTATGTGCTGATGGCTTCGCCCCTTTCGGACAGTCGGGATCTCAGTACTCATGCTGGCCGGTCATTCTTACCCCTTACAATCTGCCACCAAGGATGTGTATGAAGACTCCTTATATGTTTCTGACAGCTATCATACCCGGTCCTAAAAATCCGACGAAGAACATCGATATATATTTACAGCCGTTGGTGGATGAGCTGAAACAGCTGTGGGAGATCGGCGTCACGACCTATGATATTTCTAGGAAACAGAACTTTCAGATGAGAGCTTCACTCATGTGGACAATCAATGATTTTCCAGCATACGGTATGCTGTCGGGATGGAGTACGCACGGCAACATGTCTTGTCCGATATGCATGGAAAATAGTAAGGCGTTCCGCCTTAGGCATGGAGGAAAAACTTCTTTCTTTGACTGTCACCGTCAATTTCTGCCCGCGACCCATCCTTGGAGAAAGAATAAGGACGCGTTCAAATATGGAAAACAAGAATTTTCTCATCCTCCTGCCAGATTTTCGGGATACGATATTTGGGAAGCTGTAAAGGAATTGCCCACCGCAATGGAAGATCCATCGAACCATCGTGTCGAGGGGTTCGGATAAAGCCATAACTGGACCAAACGGAGTATCTTCTGGGACTTGCCTTATTGGAAAGATAATCTTATAAGGCATAATCTTGATGTCATGTATATCGAAAAGAACGTGTTCGATAATGTCTTCAATACCGTCATGGATATTAAAGGAAAGACGAAGGACAATCCAAAAGCAAGACAAGACATAGCCGAGATATGCAAGCGTCCTCATCTGAACTTGATACAAAGGGGTGCTGGTGGACAATTAAGTAAGCCTATAGCGCCATACACATTGAGCAAGGAAGATAGATTAATAATCTGCAAGTGGATATCTAATTTAAGATTTCCCGACGGCTATGTTTCGAATTTGTCTAGATGCGTTGATCTCAATGAACGCAAGCTAACGGGAATGAAGAGTCACGACTGCCACGTGTTTATGGAAAGATTACTGTCCATTGCTTTGAGAGAGTTGTTGCCTTCTGCTGTATGGGTTCCGTTGGCCGAGCTGTCTACATTCTTCAGGGATATCTGTTCAACTAAGCTGACGGTACAACATATGGTACAACTTGAGGAGAAGATTGTCTTAACAATCTGCAAGTTAGAAAAAATATTTCCACCGGGCTTTTTCGACAGCATGGAGCATCTACCGATTCATCTAGCATACGAAGCCCGTGTCGGTGCATCTGTTCATTATCGATGGATGTACCCCTTTGAAAGGTAAATAAAAATCGATATAATTTAAGTGAAATTTAAGTGGATTTTACAATTCATTGTTAATTCTCAAGATAATTTGTCTCTTTAGGTACCTACACCATCTAAAGAAGAAAGTTGGCAACAAGGCTCATATAGAGGCTTCGATATGCGAATCATATCTTATCGAGGAGGTGTCAAATTTCTGCTCCATTTATTTCGATACTCATGTCGAGACAAATCGAAATAGACCTCAAAGGAATGAAGAAGACGTTGAGGATGGAGGTATATTCAATTTAAGGGGCAAGCCTATTGGGGCTAGTAAGAAACGGTGGTTGACCGACGATGAGTATGATACCGCTCACCGATATGTCTTGTTAAATTGTGACATACAAGAAGTGAGAGATTTGGAGAAGTAAGTGACTACGCCTCGTTATAATCTCTAATTTGGTGAATTAAGTGACTACACTTATTTTTATTCTCTCTAACAGTGTATTTAGAGGTGAAGTCAAAATGAGGACACCATATATTACAGATGAGGGACTTCAAAGAGAGGTTGATTGTACCTTTCCGTCCTGGTTTCGTAAATATGTAAGTAACTGAGATAATATGTTATGCGGCTACCATTAAAATATATGCAGCTAAAATATTTAAATTATCAATACATGTTTACAGGTTTTATTGCCTGAAACAACACTCATAAATGAGAGCATTCGTTATTTGGCATTGGGACCGAAGAAGCATGCAAAGACTTTGTCAGGCTATGTCGTTAATGGCTTCAAGTTTAAGTCAACTCAGCATGCTATAAATGCCGAATTTCTCAATGACGGCTTCGATACCAAGAATTCTGGTGTTTGCATAAGAGGCACCATCTATGACGACGAGCCGGACTTTGACTATTATGGAGTGCTTCGGGAGATTGTAGATTTACAATATAGTGCCCCATATGATATGCATATTATGATGTTCAAATGTGAGTGGTTCGATACGAGACCAAATATCGGTTGGAGAATCGATAAACAATTTGGATTCGTCGATATAAATTATCGCAGGAGGTATAGAGGGTCCGACACGTTTGCGATAGCAAGTCAGGCTGTTCAAGTCTACTATACAAGCTACCCAAGGCGTCGTAGAGATCGATTTGACTGGTGGGCAGTATGCAAGATTAAATCTAGAAATACATTCAACGTTGGAGACCCAGCATACCAAGAGGACCAGATCGAGAAGCCCCAATACATGGGACAACAGTCGGATACCATGGACGTGGAAGATGTCGATATACCTCATGTTGAGGAAAATAGAGGGGAGGAAGAGGTTGATATACAAGACTTAGCTGTCAACCAGGGGAGAAAGAGACGTCTTGTCCCAAGTATTGAGCCTGAAGAAGAAGTAGAAGAAGAAGAAGAAGAAGAAGAAGAAGAGGATGAGGATGAGGATGATGATACAGATGAAGTCGACGATGAGGATGATGATATAGATGAAGTCGACGATGAGAATGAGGATGAGAACGATGACGATGACGATGAGGACGAGGACGATAACGATGATTAGATTAAATATCGGTATATATTAGAAGCACTTACAACTTAGTGAATTCAGTTTAGACGGACACATTCTTATTTCAGTTTATGTTTTTGTCGTTCGATCATCTACTTATTGTATGATTTTCTTTTTACAGATGGCACTCTTAGTTCTCATTGTCTTGACGGCACTCGCCGCCCTGCTGCTGGTATATATATTTTAGTTCAGTTTTATATTCATTTATACTTCTATATTATTAATTATATTTATGTGTTCTATTTACAGGTCATGGTCACTACCACTCGTGCTGCTGGCAGTGGCCGTGGACGTGATGGTAGTGGTGCTGGTGGTGGCGGTACTGGCCGTGGTGGGCGTGGTGGTAGCGGCACTGGCCGTGGACGTGATGGTAGCGGTCGTGGTAGTAGCGGCACTGGCCGTGGACGTGATGGTAGCGGTCGTGGTGGTAGCGGTCGTGGTCGCCTTCCACATTCCCCGGATATAGAGTCCTCCGATCCCGACCTGGAGAGCCCGGCCACAGACTCTTCCCGCCGTCGATCTGCCGAGGCGCTACCTTCATCTTCATCGAGGCCTGAGACTCCATCCGCTAGCGGATTCGTTCCGCCCCCGGATGCACCAGCGGGTACACCATCAGTTACTGCAGGGTGGGCTCCGGAGTACCCCCGGATTCAGCTTCATCCTGCTACCGGTGAGTACATCCGCAGACCCGCGGATCCTCCGACGCCTCCAGAGAGGCCGATAGGCGAGAACCGACGAGAGCTATGGCCCGCGGGTGATACGTAAGTAAATTTAAGTTAATTTATTAAATTTGTTTCATTTATTCAAGTTAATAATCCAGTCTTTGCTTCTTTGTAGGTTTTTCCCGTATGATGCTGCCCGGATACTCGGGCAAATTATCCGAGAAAACTACCATGGCCCCTACCTCAATTTTTCTGAGGTGCCTCAGAACATGCAGTACGTCTGGCTCGAGGAGATGAAGGTATATATATATCTTTTGGTTAATTATTAATTATTCTTTAATCCACTAATTTTTTAATTACGTGATAATTTAATTTGTATGTCAGACGACGTTCTGGTGGCCCCCCCATCGCGAGGAGTTGATTCGCAAGGCCTACAAAGCCGCCGCCGGGAAGAAGATACGGGATGCGGTGTACGACGTTCGTACGGCGCATTCGAGGAAGAAGTGGCTCCGGGAGGAGTACTACGAGCAGATGTTGGATAAGATGAATACTGCTCAGTACAGGGAGAAATCAGAGAAAGCGAAGGCGAGCAGACAGGCCGCTGGTCTGCATACGGGAGGTTCAAGGGCCCACGCAGCGACGCGTGCAGATTTGGTGAGATACTGCAAATTTATTTCACTATTAAATTCGGTACTATTAATATACGTAGTTAATTAAATTCGACGTATATTTCGTATGCAGGCACAACGGGCGGTAAAGGAGGGGAGAGAGCCGAAGTCGGTCACCGCCTACGATGTATTCCTGCATACACATAAGAGGCGGACAGACGGGAGCTTCGTCGACGCGAGGGCCCAGGCGACTGATGTAAGTAATTACGTTTATGAGATTTATATTAGAAATATAATTATTGTTAACTTAATTAGGTGAACGTAGGATTCAAATTATAACTTAGGAAAACATAGGATTTAGATTATAACTTAGGAAAACTTATAGTATAAACACATTTATTGGATAGACTGCATATCGTGAGGCCCTTAGTCAGATTGAGCCCCCTGCCGAGGTTGTCGGCGAAACGACGCCCACCCAGACGCCCTCTTCTATGGCCGCTCGCTACGACGACGTGTTCGTAGAGTCTGTCGGCGGCTTTAATAAAGGGCGCGTCTACGGCGTAGGTTCCCTGGCGGCGTCGTTGCAGGGCGCGACTCCGAGATATCCACCGCCCCCGCCTCCTCCCGCGCCCCCGTCGGACGATATGAGGAAGCAGCTTGCGACTCTCACCTCCGATATGTCGGAAATGCGGAGTCTAATGTCGGATGTGCTGGAGCGCCTTCCGCGTCCTTCTTCTGCTCCCGGTCCAGATCCGTCTGCTCCCGGTCCGTCTAGTGCGGTTGCCGGTCCTTCCGACCCTGGACGTTATTCATTTGACCGTTCTGCCGAGGTCCGCCTGGTACCGGATACTGCGCTCATTGGGCTCATGGAATTGATGTCGCCAGAGCAGCTTCGCACGCTTCCAGAGCATGTGTTATCCCAGGTGCCGGCGTACATGGTGGAAGAGTACATCCGCAGAGCCGAACGACGACGCGATCCATCTCAATGATATTTGTACTGTTTTTGGATATTTGTACTGTTTTTGGATTTTAAATTCTGGATATTTTGGAAGCGTACATGAATGTTTGGATATTATGAATTTGTGTATTTGTGTTTGGATATTTGTACATAGATGTTTGGATATTTCTGTTTGATATTAGATATTATGAATTTGGATATTTAGATATTTGTTGATCGTACATGGATGTTTGGATATTGGATATTATGAATATGTGTAATATTTACGAAAAGGAAATAGAATGTTTCTGTAATTTTTTTTTATTAATGTTGCATTTAGCGACGGACTAGCGACTACTTAGCGACGGATATATCTTTTTAGCGACCGATGAGCGACATACTAGCGACGGATAATCCGTCGCTAACTGGGTTATATAAATATTTGCAGTTACCGACGGACGAGCGACGGATAATCCGTCGCTAACTGGGTTATATAAATATTTGCAGTTACCGACGGGCGAGCGACGGATAATCCGTCGCTAACTGGGTACAATTAATATTAGCGACGAAATATCGACTACCTAGCGACGGCAAATCCGTCGACATGGTTCTGGAAATATGGTAGGTTTCCAGAACCATGTCGACGGATAATGGGTCGCTAATCCGTCGCTAATCTGTCGAGGATGACGACGGACTAGCGACGGCCTAGCGACCCATTATCCGTCGACATGGTTCTGGAATTATGGAAGCTTTCCAGAACCAGGCCGACGCCCTACCCGTCGCTCATCCGTCGCTATAACGTCGAGGGTAACGACGGAATAGCGACGGAATAGCGACTGATTTTGCGTATCAGGAACCTCTCTGATACGCTTTTACCGACCTATTTACGACGGCTTAGCGACGGATATTTTAATATTATATGGCATGTAAACCGACGGGAATAAGTCGCTAATCCGTCGCTAATCCGTTGAAAGGCAACCGTCGGTAATCAGTCGCTAGTCCGTCGGTTAATCATTTGTCCGACGGCTTAGCGACGGACCAATTTTAGCGACGACGTTTTTCCCGACGGCCATTTTCATCAAATATCCGTCGCTATGCCGTCGGTAATTTATATTACCGACGGATTCGCGACGGATCTGGCCGTCGCTAAATGGACAACTTTTGGTAGTGGATGTTGGCTAAGGCCTGAGGCTATTGCCTGCAGGTAGGGCAAGTGGCAGCAGGCCAGGCCAAAGCAGTAGGCTACATTAGCAGCAACAGGGGACTCATGCCCCCTTCCAGCTTGACCTGCTGTAGGCAAGTGGCAGCAGATGTTGGCTAAGGCCACTGATGCAGCAGATGTTGGCTAAGGCCTGAGGCTATTGCCTGTAGGTAGGGCAAGTGGGCTAAAGCAGTAGGCTATATTAGCAGCAGCAGGGGACTCATCCCCCCCTCCAGCTTGACCTGCTGTAGGCAAGTGGCAGCAGATGTTGGCTAAGGCCACTGATGCAGCAGATGTTGGGCTAAGGCCTGAGGCTATTGCCTGCAGGTAGGGCAAGTGGCAGCAGGCCAGGCCAAAGCAGTAGGCTACATTAGCAGCAGTAGGGGACTCATTCTCCCCCCCTCCAGCTTGACCTGCTGTAGGCTCTTAGCCATAGGCCTACGCAAGCAGTGAGCCAGTGCCAGTTAATGAGTGTCAGTCATAGTTTAGTGAGTGTCTTGACAGTGTCTTGAGTGTATTGTGTCCATGTGACACTAGGGTGTCTCGTATCAGTAATGGAAATGAGTGAATGAATGTTAAGTATCGGTCAAGTGTCTAAGAGGTTTAGTATCCAAGTGTTAAGTGCCAGTTTCAGTTCATATGAGGGGTTGATATCTCCATGTATCTGTGCTTTTGGAATTGTGTGTACGTGTGAGTAAAGTAAAGAGTGAGGTGAGTTAGTATTTTAGTATCAGTTAGAATACATGAGTTTGAGGTCAGTAACCCAATATCAGAGTTAGTGTCAGTTGAGTGTCAGTATAAATGTTAGTAATCAGTTAGTCAGAGAGGGTGTGTGGTACACATATGGATGTGGCCAATAGGTTAGGGTATGCCCTGCAAATTGGAGAGCAGGTAAAAGGGAGGGGATCTTGTTAAGGATATTACCTTGACCCTCATGTATCCATATGATTGGCAACGAATTCGATGAATTCGCATCGGACATTATCTATTTCTTCCTGCGTGTATGTTGATTTTTCAGCTAATTTTTTTTAGCTAAAAAGTCAAAAAATAGTTACATTACTTTGTACAATTTCAGAAAAGTAATTAATAATTAAATTAATGAACAACTTACCTTTGACTCAATTGTCACGCCCCGCTCCCGTAGGAGCGATCGTCCTCGCTAAGGCGTGATGCCGCACGGGCCTAGGTTGCGCCCGTACAAGGCTAAGTCCAGAAACGGTCGATTTGGGTCTAGGCCACAGAGTCACACAGAGTGTCCCCATTTGCAGCGGAAAATAAATGAACACAAGTAGAAGCGAATTCAAACTCTTTATTAATTTTTTAAGAAGTTTACAAGCGGCGCTAGGCCGATATTACAAATCGCTCAAGCTCTCTCTCTCTGAAACATAAAAGGCGTGCCAAGTGGCTTACAACATGGAATGATTCATGGCGATGTTCCGATACATTATGTCCTGTATAGGGTGCTTCAGCTTCTTGCAACGTCCCAAGGCTCCAGAGTTGGCTCCGCGCCTTAGCAAGTTCGATGGAAGCTCCGCACCCGCCGACGTCTTCTGCATCCTGCAAGCAGACTGTGGGGTTATCAGTACATTGTTATGCACTGGTGGGGAGGCTAGCTCGCCCACAATGCTATCATTACCAAACACGTTTCATTTACTTTTGTGCATCTCTATCATTCATTGTCTTTCTAATCTTGCCTTAGGATCAATTTCATGGCATATGTCATAATCTATCCCGTGTTGCCAAATCCAAGTGTCGCATGGAAATACATGCACGAGTTGCCCATACTTACCGTCCGGCCTTCCCTGTTCAACGTAAACCAAGTTAGACAACAGTTCATATAATTCAACTAAACATGATTCATGTCAGCATTCAGTGTTACGGGCGTGTCCATGTCTCGGGTTCTAGCACGTCGTGGGCACGTTATCTAACTCACTTGCATGAATTCCTTTTTATCATTTTGGTGTGTTACATTTCGAGCATGTTCAGGATATTACACTTAAGCATGTTCAACATAACAAGCATGTTCCGGAGGCACTTCATTTAGTTCACTTAGACTACTTTGATTTCAATGTAAGGACTTGCACGTGGATTGCCACCAGCATAGTCCACTTAATCTACATGCATGGGTCGCTGGCTTTACTAGCCATTTAGGACATTTCCCTGTGGTATTTCTCAACTTAGCATAGGGTGATGGCTGGTACACCCCGTTAAGTCTCTTGAAAATACCCTGCACTTACGTCTCCTAGTGCCCAAGCCCGCACCCAGGCAGCCCGTAAGCCCCGTATTGATTCCGCCTAGGCCGGCCACGGTTTACCCCCCCAACGCCCGTGCCGCAGAATCCTTCAACTCGACGGCCACGGTTTACCCCCCATCGCCCGTGCCGTTTGTCCACGACCATTTCGTATTATCATGTCTTATATTTAACGGCTATCTCCGCCATAGGCTAACCCTTAGCCATAATGCATTGTCGACCAGGTTGGCGTCCGTGCAGCACGGGTAGCGAGCCCCGTTGTACGTGCCCGTCACACCTGTCGCTAACGTCTTTTCTTTTCTTAACTTTCATGTTCTCTTTCTTTTCTTTCTTTCTCTTGTTCATTCGTTCATTGACTCATTCACGTATTCATTCATTTATTCATTCTTTCATTCTTTGATTCATTTATTTACACATTACGCAACTCCCAGTGCGGGAGTCGCCTTGGCGACCCATCGGTCCCATAGCCTTTCAATGTCGTTAAACTCTACTCGGAGCGACCATGTTGATAGTCTTCCCGTTTCATTGTTGTAAACCATTCATTGTTTCATTTTTTGAACGCATAAGAAATATGAACGTGAGCTTGTGCCTTAGCACGAGCGTAGGGCGCGGTGCGGGAGTTTCTACATTTGCCGAGTTCTTTTCCATGTTCTAAACAAGCATGCAAGATGGGATTATTCCCTTATCTAGGTGCGTTGAGTCATTCATTAGCATGTACGGTGTTATCGCCTAGCGATTCTCGTGATAGTGTCCGTATTGTTATGTGTCTAGGCTAAGCACAGACGGGTTCATCGGAGCCACCCACCTTAGCGATATTCGCATCGGCCGAGCGATACTCCGAGCGCGCCTTTGATAGTCTAAGTCTGGATTCATCTTTGACGAGCCATTATAAGTCTTGCATCGATTCGCATCGGTACTTCATCGGGTCGAAGCAACTCTTCGGGTCGACGGCTCGTTTTGAGTCGTTGCACTTGCCGTTTGAATCGGCGTTCCGCTAGGGCGGAGCGGGTCACTACATAATACACCACTCAAAATAAGTCTCGTCCTCGAGACTTCCTGAGTGCAGGTCATCCTACCGTTCCTTAACTCGGATCGTGTGCGCATCTTAGGCAATTTCCTATCGAATGGCTTCATCGTTCTATGGCATCGAACGATACTCGGTTTCTTTCTAAGTTCCGTGTCGCACGCGTTTGGTCGATTTTATTGAATAGCCTTTCATTCATTTTAGAGTTGATTGTACTTATTCAATTCAAGTGTTTCTTCGTCTTGGTTGCTATTTCTCCGTGTCATGGGGCAAAATGGTTTCACGAGGCACGTTGTAATTCGTCAAATACGAGGGTCGCAGGCTGAGGCAAACTTACTCTCGTTTATCTCGGTCATCGAGATGACTCGATTCGCTTCTCAAGCGTTATTGTCCATGAAATCAGTATGATTTCCTCTTAGCGGGGTCGACCAAGTCTAAAAAAAAATTCTCGTCAAATTCAAGACCAAGTATTGCACTATCGTCGAGCATAACTTCCTATCAATGGTTCAATTCGTTGTACCAACTTTTACTAGCACGATATCGATTCCATATTATTCACTTGTTTAGGGCCAAATTTTGGTGTCGTTCACGCACACTCCGCTCACATGTTTTTTGATTCCGAGCCACGCTCGTACTAGTATCGATCCCTTACTTAACGCAATTCCAAGATCCTCGACACTCCTCCATTCCTCAAGTCCTGCTTGAACTCAATGTATCACTTGGCTGGATCGTACACGCATTCCAAGCGTCCCCAAAATACATGCATTCAGCCAAGTCGCATGATCTAGAAATTTGTCATTCTCACTCGAGTCGTATCGTGCACATACCCAAGCGTCCCTGAAATATATGCATGTCAGCCGAGTCTCGTGAGGGGTATTCCTATATTCGTGATTCACACTATCCATCCATGCCAATCCTTAAGATCAATCCTTCGATTGATAACTCATGAAACAGGGCGTCTCGCCTACCCGCTAGGCCATCTTTTCGAGGCTAAGTCAATGTCAGGATTGGAATCATAGTTCCCCAACAATAATGCCAACACTGACCCCAATCCTAGGGTCAAACCAAAGTCGATCATACGGGGTCTTCTACCCAAGCTCGCGTCACTCAGATTTCTAAACATCGAGCACGATCACCTAATTCGCATTACGACACGCGTTGCGTATATTCGAACCCCTTCAAATCATCCAATCGACATACTTCACATATCTATTCTAACCAATTCATGTATTCGATCATGAGGTCATCCAGTTCGATAATACATTGCGTCCCAATCTCACGCGAGTCTGATTATCCACGGTGGTTCGTGAATCACCATGCAACGCTCCCGTGGAATAATCATTCTCATCGGGGCGTAACTCTTGTTGAGTTTAGACTAACTCATTCTCGATACGCGGATTGGACCTACTCAGTCCTCAAGTTTAATCATCAAGCATACCAAGTCATTCTCAAGTTTACCTTCGTGTCAAACTACAAGTCAAAGCAATCAAATTGCCACGCCATCCAAGTTCAATCACTCCCGCTGTATGAATCACCATATCAGCGCTCATGCGGAGTGATCGTCCTAATCCGGCGCGACGCATGTGCGAGGCTGGAGTTGCGCTCGCATAAGACAAGAACGTCAACGTTGTGGTTGTCAACGAAGCAAATCCAAGCATTCTCATTTTTATCCAAGCCAAATCAATTTGACAGTCTGACCGTCATTCGTTCAATTAGAAAATCCTTGAGCCAAGTCTATCTTTTCCTCGACACATTTTTAACATTCCAAGCATAGCATCCAACGGAACAATGACATTTGCACGATCGTCATTCGCCGAGTCAGAGTACCCCCGAGTTATCGCATATCGATCTTTGATACGCCTCAATATCATCGACGATATGCGTAACCTGACGATCTTTCTTTGCAACCGATTTCGAGTCGTGCGTTGATGCTGTTGTCCGAGTTTGGACATTCCATAATTTTCTCAACATTCAAGATCAAGTTCGACCGCTATTCCTCAAGCTAGTTTCAAGATCGTTGTCCAAACTCAATTCACAATTTATTTGAATCCATCCAAAATTGTACGCGCGATCCTCTAAGTTTCCTCGATCAAGACCATTCATTTTCATTCATCGTTCAGACCCATTTTCTAGCTCGCATTGCCCATTGACAAGTTGTCTAGCGACATCTCGTTCGGGACTTTTGAAGTCACGTCCAACTAAGCGTGACGCGTTCTAAGGCTTTGCACGATCACATCGCCTCGCCGACGTACTCGTACGATCCATAAATCCTTTAGTCTCGCTCGAACAATTTCTATGACGTCCATACACCACTCAGGGTTCGAGCCACTCGTCTAGTCGTCGACATTCATTTTTGTTCTTCTCCGAACCTATCACATACACCACTCGGATTCAAGTCATCCTATTTAGTCCTCAATCACGTTCGCGTCATGCGCTAAGACATCCTTTAGATTCGTTCGACGGATCTCTAGCGTAATCACATCACGTCGCCTCGACGTACTAAGTCGTTCGTACTATCCTCAAAATCCAATAACTCTTCCGTGTACGCCTAAGCGTTAGTTTGATAGCGTTCCTATTGATATACACTCTAAGTGTATCTCCGTTTTCGACCGAGCGGTACTTGATATCGCTCGCAACCCGATTGCACCCAAGAGTCGAGGTGCGCGACGCGCGGACTAAGTTGTACCGCTTAACCATCCCGTACGGACTACATTCAAGTTTGCACGCTCACTTATTCTCGTTCGCAACTCGTTTGCACCAAAGAGTCTAAGTGCGCGATACTCCGCACAACTTAGCCGAAAGGCTGCGTGCATGACCATCCCGTTCGAGCTATACTCGGGTCTCGTGTACTCGTTTGCTGTCGTCAGCATAAGCTTATTCAAGCACGCCTCGCGTTTGCTAACTCTTAGCATCGATTCCGTCCAACTCAAGTCCGTCGTGGTTTGGCACAAAGGCCTTCGCCTATCGGTCCCGATCACCCGAGTACTTATACGAGCTTTCGAAAATATTAGACTTATTGTATGGAACATCCCAAGGCACAACGAGAGAGAGAGCGCACACTTCTTTTGTAACCAACCGAGCTTTCAAAACTGAGAAAATCGAATGAAGTCCAAGGACGTAAAGCCGTGCTCTGATACCAATCTGTCACGCCCCGCTCCCGTAGGAGCGATCGTCCTCGCTAAGGCGTGATGCGGCACGGGCCTAGGTTGCTCCCGTGCAAGGCCAAGTCCAGAAACGGCCAATTTGGGTCTAGGCCACAGAGTCGCACAGAGTGTCCCCATTTGCAGCGAAAAATAAACGAACACAAGTAGAAGCGAATTCAAACTCTTTATTGATTTTTCAAGAAGTTTACAAGCGGTGCTAGGCCGATATTACAAATCGCTCAAGCTCTCTCTCTCTAAAACATAAAAGGCGTGCCAAGTGGCTTACAACATGGAATGATTCATGGCGATGTTCCGATACATTATGTCCTGTATAGTGTCACGCCCTGATCCCGCTAGGGTCGTCCGTCTTGCCTGGATCCCTGCGGGATCGATCGTCCTCGCTAAGGCATGATGCCGTGCAAGCCTAAGTTGCGCTTGCACAAGGCCATGTACCTGCACAAAATAACTAGTCAAGCAAAAACACACGCACGCACCCATTAGTTAAGCAAAACACACGCACGCACCCATTACAGAAAACCAAATATTGAACACAGAGATTTGAAATGGAAATACTCATTTTATTGACAGCTTGATTGGAATACAAGTACAAAGCTTTGCAACTCAAATTTGCCTTATAATTTGGCTACAAGATTTTCATTGAAACACTCTTTTGAAAATAGCCACAATGCCCATACATGATATCCCTTTATTACAAGCTGGAATTGAAAGACACCTTCAGAAGGAAAAGAAACTTGAACTTGACTTGAAATAAAAGAAAGCTTGAGGCAGTCCGCAGCTCTACTGGGCAAGACGAGCTTTAGTGCCTCCTTGAAATCCCCCTGTCTCCTTTGCTTTCTGAAAAGGATGCCCACAACGTGGGTCAGCACACATCATGTACTGGCGAGCGGCTCTTCGTCGAAACTCACAAATATCTGCACTAATTCAACATGTGAAGCTATATATTTACTAGTGCTCTTTCTACTTGTCTAGGTTCTTTTTAACAATTCATAAGAAACATGACAGCAAAAAAATTTATAGCCAACTTACCAACGCCGACAGTCATCCCTGCACAAAACAGGTTAGCATAATTTGCATATATTAAACATTCTCATTTCCGTCCCTGCATGTTAGGCTTGCAATAAATCTCTATCTATATGCATGAACCTAACTATTGTGGTCCATGGGTATTCCCATTACTAGCAATCGGAACTTCTTGCCCAACTACTAATAGACTAACACCCTTTTTCTACGGGGACTTCTAGCCCCAAGAGTCCTGTTCTCTCCTAGGCCGATCGACTCCAGGTGCCCCCAGAATTGATCGAGAGATTACCTCCTTGTGCATAAGTTGTCTAGACCAATGCGAATGCAGCTATCAGATAATTCTACCATGCACGAGCCTAGCAACTTTTAACCATTTCCATTCTCTTCTTCTTCTTGCACGGTCAAGCCGTGATTTCCATACCGAGCTATCTCTTTTAGGCAATTCATAAGAGCATATAGTTCATATTGAAGCAAGCAAGCGACAGTTCCATTTTACATATGATTCATTCATTATCTTCTCTTATCTTTTGTTATTGAGGCATCGTTGATCACAGGGACAAGGCAACAGAGTAGACTAGAGATCATTTTTATTAGGGCGTATAAATAAATGCAAGCCCGGTTCAAGCAACTCACCGAGATGAATCTTAGTTGAGAGAAGGAGGGACTTCACACGCCGTTCACGAACAATTCACGCGGCCTACAATGGCACCAATAGTTGATTAGCATACTTCGTCTTTTTCTCTCAAGATTCGAAATGAATGCGAAATGCGATGAAAGCGAACAATGAAAACCAATCATCGAAAATCAACACGAAAATGCATTCATTAAAACCAAGCAGCGAAGAGAAAACATTCAGTAAAACTCTTGGATTCATTTTAATAGAAGCCAATCCATCAATTGGAAAGGTTCATTGCATTTCATCCGTGATCAATCGATACCGGCAAAGGTTTCACCAAAGACTCAGTTCGAGACTGAGTCAGCAAGCCGTAGGTATTACATAGTGGACCGCGAGGAGCGGGGCACTATATAATAACCCACTGAGAAAAAGTTTTGTCCTCAAAACTTAAGAAACAAAACTCACCTCCACTAGTGTTGCATTCTGGGTCAAGCAACGTGGAGAGATTGTAGACGCGCGCATTAGTCCGCTGTGGCTGGTTTTTTGGGTGGTCTCGAAGGGGCGGTGGGCCTGGCAGCTGCCCACGCTCTTCAGTGTCGTTGTTGTTCAGCGGCCGAACTCTCTTATTCTGGCAATTTATAGCACGGTGGCCCATTTGACCACAGTTGAAACACTCTCCGTTGGCAGAACGGCAAACTTCCTTTGTGTGTCCATGCCTACCACAGAAAGCGCACACGGGCTTATTATATTGTTCCCCGCCAGTCTTCTTTTCTCCGTCAGTCTTTTTCTCCCTGTCATGATATCTTTTGGCTGGCTGATTCCGACTGTTCTGCGTCTTTGTTGACGCCTTCTTTTGCTGGAATTGTTCCACCTGTAGCGCCGCTTCAAAGGCTTGAGAATAGGACCCGCATTCTCGATTCAGCACACTTAACTGGATGTTGTTATTCAGACCATCAACGAATCGATTTATGCAAGACTGTTCAGTAGGGAGCAAAGCAGCGGCAAAATTTGCTAGTTTAGCAAATTCGAATTCATAGTCCTCCACGGACATATCTCCCTGTTTCAGTGTGATGAAGTCATCCTCCATCTTCTTGCTCATGGCTGGAGGCAGATATTGATCCAGAAACGCCTTCTTGAAGGAGGCCCATGAGATCTTCCCATTCCTAGCCGTTGCGAGTAGCGCCGGCTTCTTCGTCTTCCACCAATCCTTCGCCCACAGCCGTAGGAGCATAACGGCACAAACTACTTTTTTGCTACTTGGAACTCCTATGAACGCGAACAGACTCTCCATTTTATCTATCCAGTCCATCACCTTGTCGGGTGACGTCCTGCCTTCAAATTTCGGAAGTTTCGCGTCCAAGAAGTCCTTTGGCCTAAAGACAGTGTGCCTTTGTGCTGGCTGGGGCTCATCACCCTCTACGGGCTCGATCTCGGGCGTTCCCGTCTGTTCCGTCGCTGCGGTGGCATTTTGATTTGCCGCAAGCGCCGTGACAAGCTGGGTCAAGGCATCCAACTGCTTTTGTTGGGCAGCCGCTCGGGCCTGATGAATTTGGTTGTTTTCCTCACTATCCTGCCTCTGCAGCTCCAACATTCTCATGATCCGTTCTACCGGATCGGTCGAGCCAGATGGACGAGGAGGAGCCATTTCTCTACAAAATAGTATAACTTCTGTCAGTCTCATAAAATATTATGGACTTATTGTATGGGGCATTAGTTTTCATAACTCAAAATCGGGACACTTTTGAAAGCCGTCAAAGTACTTTATATACTTTTTGAAAACGATATTTGCAAGAGGCCAAGGACGTAAAACTGTGCTCTGATACCACTTTGTCACGCCCCGATCCCGCTAGGGTCGTCCGTCTTGCCTGGATCCCTGCGGGATCGATCGTCCTCGCTAAGGCGTGATGTCGTGCAAGCCTAAGTTGCGCTTGCACAAGGCCATGTACCTGCACAAAACAACTAGTCAAGCAAAAACACACGCACGTACCCATTAGTTAAGCAAAACACACGCACGCACCCATTGCAGAAAACCAAATATTAAACACAGAGATTTGAAATGAAAATACTCATTTTATTGATAGCTTGATTGGAATACAAGTACAAAGCTTTGCAACTCAGATTTGCCTTATAATTTGGCTACAAGATTTTTATTGAAACACTCTTTTGAAAATAGCCATAATGCCCATACATGATATCCCTTTATTACAAGCTGGAATTGAAAGACACCTTCAGAAGGAAAAGAAACTTGAACTTGACTTGAAATAAAAGAAAGCTTGAGGCAGTCCGCAGCTCTACTGGGCTAGACGAGCTTTAGTGCCTTCTTGAAATCCCCCTGTCTCCTTTGCTTTCTGAAAAGGATGCCCACAACGTGGGTCAGCACACATCATGTACTGGCGAGCGGCTCTTCGCCGAAACTCACAAATATCTGCACTAATTCAACATGTGAAGCTACATATTTACTAGTGCTCTTTCTACTTGTCTAGGTTCTTTTTAACAATTCATAAGAAACATGACAGCAAAAAAATTCATAGCCAACTTACCAACGCCGACAGTCATCCCTGCACAAAACAGGTTAGCACAATTTGCATATATTAAACATTCTCATTTTCGTCCCTGCATGTTAGGCTTGCAATAAATCTCTATCTATATGCATGAACCTAACTATTGTGGTCCATGGGTATTCCCATTACTAGCAATCGGAACTTCTTGCCCAACTACTAATAGACTAACACCCTTTTTCTGCGGGGACTTCTAGCCCCAAGTGTCCTGTTCTCTCCTAGGCCGATCGACTCCAGGTGCCCCCAAAATCGATCGAGAGATTACCTCCTTGTGCACAAGTTGTCTAGACCAATGCGAATGCAGCTATCAGATAATTCTACCATGCACGAGCCTAGCAACTTGTAACCATTTCCATTCTCTTCTTCTTCTTACACGGTCAAGCCGTGATTTCCATACCGAGCTATCTCTTTTAGGCAATTCATAAGAGCATATAGTTCATATTGAAGCAAGCAAGCGACAGTTCCATTTTACATATGATTCATTCATTATCTTCTCTTATCTTTTATTATTGAGGCATCGTTGATCACAGGGACAAGGCAACATAGTAGACTAGAGATCATTTTTATTAGGGCGTACAAATAAATGCAAGCCCGGTTCAAGCAACTCACCGAGATGAATCTTAGTTGAGAGAAGGAGGGACTTCACGCACCGTTCACGAACAATTCACGCGGCCTACAATGGCACCAATAGTTGATTAGCATACTTCGTCTCTTTCTCTCAAGATTCAGAATGAATGCGAAATACGATGAAAGCGAACAATGAAAACCAATCATCGAAAACCAACACGAAAACGCATTCATCAAAACCAAGCAGCGAAGAGAAAACATTCAGTAAAACTCTTGGATTCATTTCAATAGAAGCCAATCCATCAATTGGAAAGGTTCATTGCATTTCATCCGTAATCAATCGATACCGGCAAAGGTTTCACCAAAGACTCAGTTCGAGACTAAGTCAGCAAGCCGTAGGTATTACATAGTGGACCGCGAGGAGCGGAGCACTACATATAGGGTGCTTCAGCTTCTTGCAACGTCCCAAGGCTCCCGTAGGAGCGATCGTCCTCGCTAAGGCGTGATGCCGCACGGGCCTAGGTTGCGCCCGTGCAAGGCCAAGTCCAGAAACGGCCGATTTGGGTCTAGGCCACAGAGTCGCACCGAGTGTCCCCATTTGTAGCGGAAAATAAATGAACACAAGTAGAAGCGAATTCAAACTCTTTATTGATTTTCCAAGAAGTTTACAAGCGGCGCTAGGCCGATATTACATATCGCTCAAGCTCTCTCTCTCTGAAACATAAAAGGCGTGCCAAGTGGCTTACAATATGGAATGATTCATGGCGATGTTTCGATACATTATGTCCTATATTGGGTGCTTCAGCTTCTTGCAACGTCCCAAGGCTCCAGAGTTGGCTCCGTGCAGCGCGGGTAGCGAGCCCCGTTGCACGTGCCCGTCACACCTGTCGCTAACGTCTTTTCTTTTCTTAACTTTCATGTTCTCTTTCTTTTTTTTCTTTCTCTTGTTCATTCGTTCATTGACTCATTCACGTATTCATTCATTTATTCATTCTTTCATTCTTTGATTCATTTATTTACACATTACGCAACTCCCAGTGCGGGAGTCGCCTTGGCGACCCATCGGTCCCATAGCCTTTCAATGTCGCTAAACTCTACTCGGAGCGACCATGTTGATAGTCTTCCCGTTTCATTGTTGTAAACCATTCATTGTTTCATTGTTTGAACGCATAAGGAATATGAATGTGAGCTTGTGCCTTAGCACGAGCGTAGGGCGCGGTGCGGGAGTTTCTACATTTGCCGAGTTCTTTTCCATGTTCTAAACAAGCATGCAAGATGGGATTATTCCCTTATCTAGGTGCGTTGAGTCATTCATTAGCATGTACGGTGTTATCGCCTAGCGATTCTCGTGATAGTGTCCGTATTGTTATGTGTCTAGGCTAAGCACAGACGGGTTCATCGGAGCCACCCACCTTAGCGATGTTCGCATCGGCCGAGCGATACTCCGAGCGCGCCTTTGATAGTCTAAGTCTGGATTCATCTTTGACGAGCCATTATAAGTCTTGCATCGATTCACATCGATACTTCATCGGGTCGAAGCAACTCTTCGGGTCGACGGCTCATTTTGAGTCGTTGCACTTGCCGTTTGAATCGGCGTTCCACTAGGGCGGAGCGGGCCACTACATCAATAGTAGGAGAGGGGTCTTCCATGAGATCCCGCATATATTTTATAACAAAATATCCGCATTCATAACCTCCAGGTTGTTTCGGGACCTACATGAAGATATTATTTGTAAGAGAATATAATGTCCATGATTACAATAAGTCATATATTAGTTTGATTACCTTGGGTAATTTCCAAGTAGGACTTCTATTTGATCTTTTACCACCATTATATGCTGTGTTGAGGCCACTAGTAGAAAATAATTATATATACTAACATCAGAATATACACATTATTAAAATATTAACAATAATAATAGTAATTTCACTCACGTATTGAAAAACAACTTAATATCTCCTCTCGGTTTAAAACACAGCGAGTCCAACCAGTAAACATTAAAGGTAGAGAGGTCAACAACAATTAAAATCCAATTCTTCCTACATTAAAGGGAACATGAATGGAATAAAGCACATTGGTTATTGAATATAAAAGAAAAATATTGCTACTTGATTAAAACTTCCTACTCCTTGTAAATGAATGGAATGAAGCAAATTTGGATTTTCTTAGCCTCTTGGAGCCTTTCTCTAACCAGATTGCTTATTGCAGGCCCGGATGCATTACTCATAGCAGAAGGGTTGAACATTATCAAAAGCTCCCGAGAGTTTGGGAATTTATCAAGCAAAAACCTAAAGCCAAAAGAATAGTTAAATATGGTGTCAATCTCAAAATCAAAATTTCAGAATATAAATTTCATATTTCTTACCTCATGTAGGCAACAACAGGATTCACATCTAGCCATTGCATCCTACATACCTCCAGCAAAACGATTTTAGAAAGATAACAAGATGGATTATAGCTTCCGAACATTTCTTTCTCCAATGGTATTTTAAGATGAGGGTCGGTATCCTTAATGGTTTCTACCATCTCTCCGAAAGTGTCAATTATCTCTCTACCACAGCCAGCAACCTTCAAAGGTTGAACATTGTCAGATTCAATTGGTTTAGTACTTACCTGTTGCATATTGAATTTTTTTAGACAATTTCATAAAAGATATTGACACTAGCATTAAATAATATTACCTCAAGACCACCAACAATAAACTCTTTGGGCCAAGCTACTAAAGACCCAATTACATCTTTAACAACTTCCATTTCTCCATGAAGTGGCACGGAAAGGCTCACAGTAGGTTGAAGGGCTTTCATAATTGAAACCCTAACATTATGTTCTCCTAATTCAACATTATGAATTTTCTCATTTGGTCCACACCCTTCAAAGATAATTCCCTCGGCAACAATATTTTCTTTTGTGCCCACTGCTAGCTTACATTTGGTTCCCTAAACAAAATAAGAAACAGTTATTTCTCGATATAATTACTACATGTTATAATTAAGTTGTTGAATAAAGATTATGTATTGAATATATGTACTTACCATGCCAATGTTTGATGTAGGATATGTTATAAATTTTGCTCGCTTAACTTTTTATTCTGTTTCACCTTTTCAAAGAAGATAGAAGATAAAGAAGCATAATAGAATAAACATATTAGACATAAATAGAAGAAGAAAAGCTTATTAGACGAAATAGAACTAATTGTAATAAGCATTACCTAAGAACCATATGATGGACTCTTGTTTCCAAGAGACTCGTGTTCATTCTTACGAGACATTATATAGTTCCTATTACCACTTCCTTTGGTATTGGAAGCAACCTTCTCAGATGTTTGTGAATCTCCTTGGGCTTGAAATTCTTTTAGTATGATCTTCAATTCTTGTCTCCGTTTACGCTCCTCTTCCAATTGGGACTTGAGTAGTTCATTTTGTTTTTTCATTCCCCGTTTTGGAAGCTTGAAATAGGTCGTTGGTGTAGGTCCTAATCCCAAACCCCGAATACGTCCCAAATGCTAGGGAGTGCCCAACGCCAAGGTTAGAATATCCGAAGCTCCTTCGGTCACCAAACTCCCATCTTCCTTTTGTTTGATGTATTCCTCCTATAAAAAGTACAAGATTTTAGAAATATAAGCATGTTGATAAGCATGATTCCTCTTAATAGACTGGACGATATATACTCACCACTTTCATAGCTACGTCCTTGGTCCCATCGTTAGTAAATGTACCGTCCTTACTAACTCGTGCTTTTGTCCAAAAAAACTTCTGTCATCTATATATTTTTCCTCCAACTGTCGTTGCTGTTTTGAATGAAAAAACCACGTTATAATAATATATATGTCCACATGTAAATCATGTTAGCTGACATACAAATATGCATTACAAGCTCCTCTTTAATACCGACATATCCCTTCCTGCTTAAACGATGAGAAAACTTGCCCTTGGCTCTCAGTGCACTTTGCTCCTTGCTCATTTTCTTATGATTACAACACATGAAGGTAGAGAAGAAATAAGATTTATATAATAGGGACCTAGTCATCCTTGTTATGCATAAAAAAATAATTTTGACAAGTTAACCTTAAAATTTGCAGACAGTCTACTTTTGACGAATTCCTCCTACACAGATTGTTTCAAGATCCCTGAGTACTTTGGTGGAGGGTGCTTGAGAAGCTCAAGATTGCCCTCATTCGGATAAATCCAATGCTTGGTGAGTTGACCTTTGAATGCCCTCCAACTCCGAGCCATGGATGCTAACACAAAGGCTTTACTATTTGGATCCAAGTCAAATTTGGCCTACAACAGAAAATAAATATTCAACATCTATACATGAGTGCATAACATGTAAAGCATTCCAGTCTGAATAAGTTCAGACTTGAATTCAAGCATTCAATGGTGTAGTGAACAAGTGAATTCAAGTCTGAACTTAGTTCACTTATCTGAACTTGATGTCCAGACCTGAGCTCTTTATGTGCAGGCAATGCATATATGCAAGACCAAATTAACAAAATCTAAAGCTCAGGAAAAATGCATGTGTGTGTGTGTGGATATGTGAGTGTGAACAACATAGGCTAGAGTGTGGGTGTGAATGTAGTGTAGGGTGTTAGCAAGTCACAGGTTTGTGTAATATGTACATCAATGCATATGACAGTTTTGGGAAACCTCAGGAAAAACAGTACATTTGCACATGTGTTCTCAGAAAAATAACAGTCCATGTGTGTAGGTATCAGTGGTATGTAGATAGGTTTCTAGTTTGTACATGTGTGTGTGTGTTATGTAGAGAATTCAGTGAGCAGTAGATAGGTTTGGGCTCTCAGAATTGTGACAGGCTGGGAGAATAACATGTGTGTGCATATATGATATCAGAAATCAGTGAACAACTTAAGTGTCAAACCAAATCTATATTCAAATATAAATTCTCAATTTTGTGTAAAGGTGTGGGGTAGAGAACATAGGTTCCAGGTTTGCATAAGTGCATGAGTGTGTGTGTGTGTGTGAATATTTTGTAAATCCTTAGGAAAATCAGTAGAGTGTCTCAGTGTGCGTAGAGATAACAGTGTGTCTCAAATGTGTGTGTCCTGTGTGTGAGTGTGAGTGACAGTAAGTAGCAGTAGAGAATGTGTGTTCAGGAATAGTGTTCAGGATTGCAGTGTTCTTAGGTTGTGGGGTACACAACAGTTTATCAATTCTCAAATCAATTTGAAAACCAAGTCACAATCAGTAATCCACATGACATTTGAAATTCTCAGGAATAAATATTGCACAGACTAGAATGCACGGAACATAGTTAATTCAATGTCAAGAAACATGACATACAAAGGAACATTCAAACTGAAACCAAAGGGCAGTAATCTCTACTCCTAACACACATTATTTTTACCTGAATAGCAGTCCATAAGCTCTTTTTAACTGATTCTGGCACTTTATGCCAATTTGGATAAGTTATTTTTACTAAGGACTTTACTGTGATGCCGCAGTAAGTTGCCAAAGTAATTTTTCTTTCACCAATTGGTTGTCCAACATCGTTATAAATGATCTTTATCCTTTCTTTATTCTCTTTGATTTTACTGACTTTTTTGGATTTTGATGCCCCTCTACCTTTTTTTCGGCTACAATTTTGTTCCCCGGAATCCTCACTGTGCTTTGTAGCCTGTAACAAATAAATGGCATAATTATATTCATATTAATCTTGCTAAAATGTGCTTGAAATAGCATGAAACATAAAATGTGCTTGAAAACTGAGATACAACTAACAAAATCTGAGATTAAGAAGACCAAACCTGATATATGAAACCCCATTCTCAGGTTTGATATAAGTAACAAAATCTGAGATTAAGAATACCAGTTAACATTATAAAAGTAAATCCAACCACAGTCTTGATATATGACACCCCATTCTCAGGTTTTTCAAGCCAACTCAGTTTAAACATTCAAATCAATTCTATTCTCAGGTTCAATTTGAATCTCAGTTCAATCTAAACTCAGTTACATACACAAAACCAAATTAACAAAATCCGAGATTAAGATTACCAGTTAACATTATAAAAGTAAACCCAACCACAATTTTGATATATGAAACCCCATTCTCAGGTTTTTCAAGCCAACTCAGTTTAAACATTCAAATCAATTATATTCTCAGGTTCAATTTGAATTTCAGTTCAATCTAAACTCAGTTACATACACAAAACCAAATTAACAAAATCTGAGATTAAGATTACCAGTTAACATTATAAAAGTAAACCCAACCACAGTTTTGATATATGAAACCCCATTCTCAGGTTTTTCAAGCCAACTCAGTTTAAACATTCAAATCAATTCTATTCTCAGGTTCAATTTGAATCTCAGTTCAATCTAAACTCAGTTACATACACAAAACCAAATTTCTATTTTCGAAATCCCAGGCTTTCACTCAATCTCAGGTTCGTATATAATTTCGAATCTCAGTTAACATTCAAAACCCAATTTCCAGTTACATTGAATCAAATTCGACGTCTCCATATATCCTTCCCTATTCTCAGGTTCACGGTCAATATTCAGTAACTCATGGATCAAAACATATGTATGTATGTGCTTGAAATAGCATGAAACATAAAATATAGTAGCTTGCATCAACATATTAAGATAATTCTAGATCAAAATAGACTACAGTTTCTCCCATATACTCTGAGATCAAAATAGACTACAGTTTCGAGAAAAAAAAAACACATATTAAGACAATAAAGATGAGGGATTTCCATGAAACAGTTCTTGAAACAGTTCTCAAAATAGACTACTAAGTAATTTTTACTTGCAGCAACATTTCAGACTTGCAGCAACATTTCTTTAAACAATTCACTTGCAGCAATATTTCAACAAGAAGATTTGGACTGTGCAATCCAAGTTCCCTCGCAATCTTCACGTAAATAGGTCGAGGGTGATTCATCAACATCAAATGACTAAAAATCCGGTACTTTATTGCAAGTTTCATCTGTAACAAAATAATCGATTCCCTCGTCGTCATTGTCTTCATCATAATAAATCCTTTGAGGAGCCGATAAAATGATTGACCAATTATCATCCAATTGATCAGGAACATAAAATACTTGCTTTACTTGAGAGAAAAAAACAAAAGAGTCAAACTTGCGGCCAACTCTACCAAGCTCGACCAATGTAAAACCAAGTTCATCAACCTTAACACCATTCTTGCTGTCAACCCAATCACACTTGAAGACGAAAATCCGGAAGGAGAAATAGTCAAGCAACCAAATCGCTTTGATAACACCGTAAAATATCATATCTGAGATGATGGGATTGTTGTCCTTTGTGCTAGCAACTTGAAAAGTCTTTGCCACTAGAGTCACTCCACTGTTTTGCTTGACTCGTACATCGTCATGATCATTCGTTTGATAGTGACACCCATTAATTGCATAACCTGGGAACTTAGTCACGTGATGTCGAGGTCCTTGAGCTATCCATTTTAATTTATCAGAGACATTGCTAGTTGGGTCTTCTTGCGCAGCCCCAACCTGTTATTTTTTTTCTAAGTTCAATATTTTATTTGCACTAAGTAGAACATAAAATATAGTAGCTTAATCAATACACTTGATCGTAACCAACTAATAAAGCTGCGATTGTGCTCATCTTCTAACCATTTTGCACTTTTCACTCTACGAGGGTGCAGCTTTTTCAAGTAAGCCTCGTGCTCCCTATCAAGTAATAAGTAGAATTTTATTAATTACAAAGCGAAATATAAAAAAAGATGTGCTTGGTCCAAAAATAAAAATAAGTAAAGAGTAATATAGACATCTTTACTCGATATAAGGTTGAACATCATTTGTGTTGTGCAACACATAAAGATGTGCTTGGTCCAAAGATAAGCGGTCAACTTCACAGATATTTCATTTTTCTATATGTATTTCCTCATTCTTCGTAGAAGGAACTCCAATGGCGGGTTGTTCTTCTAGATATTCTGAACAAAACTCAATGGCTTCCTCTGCGATATAGCATTGTGCAATACACCCTTCAGGACGATTCTTATTTCTCACATAACCCTTTATCACACCCATAAACCTATAACGAACAAACGATAAAGATAAAAATGATTACACAAACATCAATCATGTTACTACATAATCAAAACCAAAGTTCAGACTAGACCAACCTCTCTGGTGGGTACATCTATCGAAAGAAAATCGGACCACCAAGTTTGACCTCCCTGACAAGGTGCACCATTAGATGTACCATTATGTCAAAGAATGATGGTGGAAAATATTTTTCCAATAAGCACAATGTGATCACAAGATTATTTTGGATATCTTGCAATTTTTGTACATTCACGACTTTGGCACAAAGGGCATTAAAGAAGAAACATACTCGTATAATAGCACATCTCACATGCTTTGACAACACACCATGTATTGCAACAGGAAGTAGTTGTTGCATTAGAACATGACAATCATGGGATTTGAGACCATATAACTTTAGATCTTCCATTGAGACATTAGATCTAAAATTCGAAGAGTAACCATCTGGGACCTTAAGGTCATGCAAAGTTTGACACACTATTCTTTTCTCTTGCCTCGATAAAGAATAACATGCAGCTGGAAGATAAATCCCATTTTTCTTATTATGAGGTGCCAATTCTTTCCTTAAGCCCATCTCTACAAGATCTTTGCGACTATTGATCCCATCTTTTATTTTTCCAGGAATATTTAATAGGGTCCTAATGATACTATTGCAGACATTCTTCTCAATGTGCATGACATCCAAGTTATGTCTAATAGGAAGATATCTCCAATACTCTAGCTCAAAAAAAATGGATTTCTTCTTCCAACAACTTGTAACTTTGTCTTTTTGTACTTCTTTTTTCCTCTTCTTTGGTGTCAATTTCTTTTGCACTTCTGCTTCCTTCTTCTTCTTTGAAGTCTTCTTCTCTGATATCTTTTTCTGGAACATCTTTTTTTTTCTCCAAGAAACGGCAATCCCCGCAACCTTTATTAATATTTGTTCCCCACTTAATGGTTCAGGATGAGTTCCGAACTCTTTGTCACCATTAAATGCCTTTCTTTGTGATCGAAAAGAATGGTTATGCGGCAAATACCTTCTGTGACCAGTATAAATGTTCTTGTTGCAATGTTTCAATCTATCTGAATAAGTATTTTCGTTGCATATTGGACAAGCAAAATATCGTTTCACACAACAACCAGACAAGTTGCCATATGCAGAAAAATCGTTAACAGTTCATAACAATACAGTTCTCAATATAAAAGATTCTTGCCGATAGGCGTCGTAAGTCATAACTCCATCCTTCCACAGCAACTGGAGATCCTCAATCAATGGTGCTAAGTAAACATCTATGTCATTTCCAGGTTGTTGGGGGCCTGATATCAACAATGTCAACAATGTGAACTTTCTCTTCATATACAACCAAAGTGGTAAATTATAAGTATTTAGCATTACAGGCCAATAACTGTACCTACTACTGAGTGAACTAAATGGATTAATCCCATCGGTTGAAAGAGAGATTCGAAGGTTTCTTGCTTCTGCTGCAAACTCTGAAAATTTATCATCAATTGTCTTCCACGTCGGTGAATCTGCAGGATGACGCAATTGGCCATCAACTTCCCTTCCGTCACTACAACAGATATGGGATACTATAGCGTGTGCAGAATGCTGTAGAATGCCTATTATAGCATATCCTGTCTGCTATAAATGCCCCCGCTATAATTGTCCCATGTACAAGAACGCTATAAAGTTATAGCATTCATGAACGCTATTGATGTTTATAGCGTTCCATGGCGCTATAGATAGGTTATAGCATTTAAGAACGCTATACCAGTGTTATAGCATTTAAGAACGCTATAGGAAAGTAATAGCATTCATGAACGCTATTGAGTTACTATAGCATCCATGAACGCTATCGACTTGTTATAGCAGTGACAAATGCTATAAAGTTTACATAGCATTTACGAACACTATAGTTTCTTAATAACGTTTGTTAATGCTATAAGGTATTTATGGTGTTCGTGAACGCTGTTGATTTTTAATTGTGTTCCTGTATGTTATTGTTTGTTAATAGCTTTTCGATGCAAATTAATTTTTATAGCGTTTCTTTCGCGTTATTATATGTGCACCAATAGCATGTCAGAATGTTATTGCAGAATGCATTAGTGTAAAAAACAATTCATATCAGAATAGTATTACAACACATCAAAATAGCATTGCAGATATACAGAATGCCACAGATATCTATTGCATATATACACAGAATGCGGGTATTCAAAAATTTAAATACTTCTCGACGAATCAATCACAGGATGAATTCCAAACATAAGTAAATTCATTAATTTAACTGTCAAGAACATTCAAAATCCTCCATAATTTCTCCAAAATTAAACATTAACAGCGTAGTCAGCGTTTAATTGTTTCTATACATATATCCAAAATGTTGCATATCCAAAATTTAGCTCGAACCCTTCGAGCCTATCCACAACCAAAGCTCCTCAGAAATTCTCTTACTTCATCCAACCTACACAAATATAGGGGGAAAACATTATTATTCCTGGTTAATAAACAAGCAGTTGAATTTATGAGTTAGCTATCAATAGAAAATTGTCTAAAATTCTATGAGTTATAATCAAACAAACAACTGGAATCCATTGTCAGTTGAATTTATTAGTGATCCATTCATATCCATACATACTTAGCAAGTCCACAACTTGTGGCAATGGAGGGCATTGACTCCAATGTCTGAACTTTGATTGCAATTTTTGTAAGTAATATTCTTTATATTCTTTTCCTTCCTATACTAATAAGGTAACAGACTTTAGTGGTAGTTAAAAAGAAGTCATATTATTAAGTTTGTTGCTTCCAGTACTACAAATTATATGACAAAGAATAGAAAGGTCAATTGGAAACTATTTACAAAAATACATATGAAAATAATATGATATTACCTCCCAATACGGCAATGAAAAAAATGTTGACTTCTTCTTCCACATCTCTGAAGATTGCCTCTTTCTTTTGCTATTGTCTTTTCCCTTCCCAGAATCATTTCTCATATTTTTTAGTCCTTCTAAAAATTTTGTTCCAGTCATTAATCTAGGTGGTTTCCTATGTTCTTGCTTACCATCAATCTAAGTAGAGCCTTAGGAAAATCAAGAGAAAGTAAGTGACTACATATTCAAAAAAGAATGTTAACATGTAGTTTCAACTAATATGAAACAAGAAGGTTGATCCTTGCTATTATAAGTTACAATAACTATAAAATAGTTGGCCATAAGTTCTGGCTAGAACATTAGATTGATAGACTACTGCCACTAAGAGTAATAGGTAATCCCTGATTTAGCATTGTTTTATTCCTTCTCACAACTTCACGTGACACACAAGGGGCAGCAGAATCTAAACTTGTAATGTAGCTATTATATTGGAATGGAGACAACATTTTGCCAGTTACTTGTACGTTGGATACAGTAAATGCTTGACCATATCATAGAATTTTTCCATTCTCCATCTCTATGAAACAATAACGTAGAATCAACACAAGCTTCCATTTCAAGATTCAAAAAAACTTGTAAAAGTACCTACTCTAGGAGCACTACTTGGTGCATAATAAAAGAAGTCGTAATGTAGAAGATAGACAAGGCATCATATATTACTTCAAATTATAATAAGACAAGCAACATGTGGTAGTACCTTAGAACTTCCAGTAAATGAGACCAGAGGTATCCTAGTGTCACGAGCTATTGCTTCATTGAATATATCCCAAGAACTAATTTATATTTTCCAATGCAAAAAAGGAACATTATAGCATAGAAGAACTCAAAATTTCCCATGTTCAGACCAAAAAGAGCATGACTAAAACCAACAAAGCTCCAAAAGTGTTTCTATTGAGCAAGAGAAATCATAAGAATACCAGTTACCTTATCAATAACAGAGTTATCATCTAGGGGCCACTCGCATACAAGTGATTGCAAACAACATCCAACACAACACGAAAGACCAATGCGATTAAGTGCATGAAAGCAACAACTTCGTTATGGAGAATTGAAAATTACTAAACCAAATAGGCAAAGCATAGCAATGGGATTTGCACCTGAATCATCTTCCGCAATTCTATGATACGACTTGGTCCATTTGGGTCGTTAGCATAGCTTCCTTTTGGAACACCCCAAAGCACGGGGTTGTACCTATCGCATGTAAACGGCCATTTTAATGCAACCAAAACATATGAAACAACAGGCAATAAGAAGCAGTAACAATATATACTCCCAATTATAACCATCTTCATCTTGGATAGAAGTAACTTCAGCTTGTTGCTTCTCAGAATCTGGAGGCAGTTTCGCTGGTTCCGTGTAATCTGAATACTCAAATATTAACAGCTAATATGAGATGATTAAGAGGAAACATATATTAGCTAAAGAGAATAACTGTTAGAATTAATAATTTGAGACCCAGAAGAAGAAAAAGACAATCCCGTTGTTCAGTATTCAAAACTGTATTGCTACATAAATGCTTAAAAGCAAACAGTCACAATAACCAACATAATATCAGTCTTCAACAAACAAACAAACACGCACACACACACACACACACACACACACACACACACACACAAAGATGTGTGTGAGGAAACAAATATACAAGTGTGTAATATGATGCATGTTTTCATGAATGTCAACCACCAGAAATGGTTGAAACTAGAGTAGAGTCAGATGAAATGTCCTCCATGCACTATGGGATATTATAGAATGTTCATAAATTACTTCAAAATTCATATTCCTCCCAAGCATAATCTTTGTGGTACTAATCATTCCTTTATATTAAGTATCTCCACCTCCATATTCTTTCAACTTAATGTATGGCACTCTATCTAAGTGCATACGTCCAAGACAATCAAATTGGCGTCAACCAAGAACCAGCATAAAATAGCTATTCAATACTTCCAGGGCAACAACTCTTACCTTGACACAATGGAGCTTACCAGCAGATTGCATGGGTAACAAATCATGTAATTCAGGTGTACTCTAGTACGATAAATCATTATACCTGTAAGCATTAGCCCTGACAATACAACAGTATAAACCATGTACATATATAGATATAGACTTCCTAACAAGTTCATCCGCTAAATTGTCCTTTATCTTTTAATCTAAGTAAATATCACATAATTGTTTGTTCTCTATATTTGTCATATCCTATGTCCTTTTCTTAAAACTCGAGTATATAAATAACTGGTTACTTGTACACTTTTTAAATAAGGTTACCTATACATTAGTGTTGAAGTTTCTACCATTACACCAAATTGTCGTTGCTTCGTTCTCCTTGACACGAATGTCAATTTTTTATGCTTATAGATCTGAACGAGCAACTAGGGCCTTGTTTGAGAAATTCAGCTTGGTAGCCATGCCTGCAAGGCTGTAAGTTTTTCTTGCAGGCTATGATCATGCTATGTACATAATACTTCTCTTAGGCACATAATTCTATTTGTGTTTATGACATAATTATTGCCAGTAGTAACACTCTAGCATTGACTACATGAAATAATATCTTCACAATGCTTTGAGATGGCAGATCTTTGCCTTCTTTAATATTTCCTTTGTCTAAAGGTTGTTTGCAACGTTCAAACCCAGAGTTCTCTCTCAGGCAGGATTGAGGAAAAAAAATAGACAGCTCTTGTTGCTTTTGAGTTTTCTAATAATGTTGAGCCCAATCGTAAATACTGAAAGTCCTTAAGATGTCAGCCCCATCGTCAACCTTTCACAGGCTATTGACAACCGATCTATTAGATAAAACCCATATCAGTACCCCTTATACATCTGTGTTATTGGATTCTAGTTACATTTCTTAGACTGTAGTAAAGGAAAAACCTTACAGTAACACATTCAACCTTAGAGAGCATCAACCCATGGTGAGTTTGAATTTTGTTTCTACTATAACACATTTAGGAAATATTAGTTGCCAAATCATCCAAAGGCGATTCAGGAAACCCACTACTTGAGTGATTTTTCGTTACTAGTTGTTCTTTTCCTTCTGTTACCAATGTTGTTGGTGGTGTGTCTATCCTTGTTGTATCGTGTCAACAAAAAAACACAGATAGGAAATTAAATTGAAATGATAATAATAAAGAAGTGATTTGTGTTTTGACGTACTGTATGGACTGAAAATGCCCAAAAGTATACCTGAAAATGTATTTCTTATGAATCATTTTTACAAACACCTTGTGGGGAGAAAATTACCATACTCTACTTTTTCAGTAAGGACGACGAGACCGCCTCCACTCCCAAACCCCTATCCGGTTGGTGGCGCCCATCGAACCGCAACGACAGAAAATGTCGCAATAGTGCCGACGCAGACAAATACAGCAACGACTCATTTTTCGAGTCTCTAGACGTTGTGTCCTCGACTTTCTGCGGGCTCGTCGACTGGCGATGGACCCTCTACCCCTTATTACATCACAGCTCGTCGTGCCACCGGAGCCACAACACGAGCACCGCCCTTGAGTCGTCCCAGCCGAAGCCAGATCTGCTGCCTCTGTTAATAAGACATGAGGGTCAATGTGAGCACAGAACCCCGATCATCATCGACTCCGAGAAGAAGAACAGAAGCATCCTTAGTTTGGAGGAATGAACTGGAGAGTTTGAAATATTGAATGGAGAGAAGAATGGAGAGGGATCTGGGACTTAGCTTCCTTCAAGAGGAGCGAGCATCCTTGCTTCTGGGAAAATAAGCTCCAGAGTTTGAGATAATGAATGGAGAGGAGAATGGAGAGAGAGCTAGGGCTCGGGAAGATCTGTTTCTTTCAGATATTGGATTTGAACGCAACCGTCAACATAAATCATACACTAAAGAAACTTTCACAAAATTACGATAATGGCAGCTAAAAAAATTATGACAATTTTCTCGCACATGTTTTAGTTGACTGTTATCACTAAACCGTCAATAAAAATGATGATATTTCTTGACGGATCTTCTAAAACTGTCAATTATTATTGTACAAATTTGCTAAATAGACATAAAAGATGTGTTTTCTCGACGTATGCCTAAAATCGTCAAGATAACCCATTTTCTTGACGGTTTTTCACGACCATTAAGAAATAAACTGTTAAGAAAAGCCATTCTTCTTGTAGTGTCTGTATAGACAACAGTCATTGGGACATGCATCTATCTTCTCACAATCAAGCTCAAATGTCTTAAGCAACGATTCAACGTTACGTGAGGATTCTGGAATTATATTTCCATCAGGTAAAATATCATGCAATATTTCCAAAAGATGACTAAAACATTTATTAGAAATTCCATACATAGACTTGTGCTTGTATAAAATAACGGTTGCCGATAACCTAGTATACTTTTTGCAACTTGGGTATAATGGATTATTTGCATCCTTCAATAAGGTTGTTAATCCATCCTCCCTTTCCTCTTCGTTAGGTTCAGGATTGGGTTCATTTTGAACATATGCATCTTCAATTATATTAGTATCATCTGTCTGTTCCAAATTTGAAATTCCTTTGTCCAACCCTTCCCCATGCCAAATCCAAGTTGTATAAGACATATCCATCCCACGTCTTAGCAAATGAAGTAAAATCATATCTTCATTACCACGACACAAATTCTTACCATCAATGAGGGACATAAAATAAAGTCTGGATTCTTTGCATTTGACTTGGCAAAATCCACAAACTGACGGACATATTTCTTATACAATGTCATATTCCTAAAAAATACAAAAGAATTATAACATAAATAAGACATACAGATGGATTTAATTAAGTGAACACATTAGTATAGTGAAAATGATTTCAATACTTGTTAAGATGAACCCAATCTTTATTCTTCATGTTGACACCCACAACTTGCTTATATCGAGCTTGATAACACCAAAAATAATTTGTACGAGGTCATACGGGCATAGCAACGTTCAGAAAAAACTATACCTTTAACAGCGTTCATAACACGCTATATAAAGTTCTGTTAACAACACTGCATAATGAACGCTTTTGATAATGACATTCTAATAGCAGGAAGGCTTCAACGCTATAGATAAACTGCTATTGTATGAACGTTTAATAGTACTTCAATATGAACGCTATGGATGATTATATTATAATAGCAGGAAGGCTCGAACGCTATAGATAAACTGCTATTGTATTCTATTTTAATAGCACTGCGGAAGGAACGCTATTGATGATAACATTCTATAGCAGGGAGGCTTGAACACTATAAATAAACTACTATTGTATGCCCTATTTGTTGTAGTGCGTCTACATGCCATGTCAAATTCTTTGATGTTTGTACCGATCGAAACCACCTTTTAAAGAGTAAAATGGGTGGAAAGTAACATAGAACTTTAGCTTGGATGCCCTTCTTTTGCTCTTTCTGACTTTGTTCAGACATATTCTTCTTTACCTTATATCTCGACGTTCCACACGTAGGACATGAGGTTGCATTTTCATAATCTTTTCTATAGAGTATGTAATCATTCGGACATGCATGTATTCTCTTATATCCCATTCCAAATATTGAAAAGCAACGCTTAGCCTCCCCAGTAGTTACATGCAATTCATTTTCTTCCGGAAGCATGTCGGCGAACAATGTCAACACATCTGAAATGGTTTTATCACTCCAACCACTCTTGGCCTTGATACTAAAGAGCTTCACTATCGCAGATAGCTTCGTATACTTTTTACAACCATTATACAATGGTTTCTTAGCATCATCAAGCAATGAATTAAAGTTCTCTTCATCATCTCCTTCAATGTCGTTCCTTTTTAATGCATGGAACGTCTTTAGTGTATCTGCCACATCATTTAAAGTATCCATATCATAGTCCTTATAAATAGACACACATGTATCCTCACACACTTTATTAGGATCAACTTTCCCATGTCATATCCATATAGTATACCTTGGATCGATACCAACTGTTGTCAAATGAAATTTTACATCTTCTAAACTCAGACTATAGAGATTCTTGCACTCATTATATGGACATCTAATGAAGTCGAGATCATCCCCACTAGCTTTAACATGCTCCATAAATTTATCAACTTCGGCTCTATATTCTTCCGATAATAGGTGCTTTGTCATCCAAGATCTATTCCTCTGTATAATAAAGCAAAACACCGAGTAAGTGATTGTAACTTGAAAGTTTTATTTCAATCTGAATGTGGAGAAGATTGATTCCAGAATTGCCAATGTGAAGTAGATATGGCCAATAAATTCAGACTCATGAAAGTAGAGAAGGTTGATTCCAGAATATAACTTTAATTGCTAGAGTTAAAAAAGAAGAAGAACAGGACTTAGGAATAGTTCATTTGGTTATTACAAAACAGAAAATGGTTTACAATTCCCTATATGTGCATACGGGTATAAAAGATAACAAGATGTCAAAATATGTAAGAATATATATTGAGAAAGTCTATATGAATCATCTACATAAATACAAAAGAGGGTCAAATAAACCTAAAAAAAAGAGTTGGTCAACGCTCACATCCAACATGACCAATATCATTTAATCTAAAGATGTACAATTAAACAATTACAAATTGATGTCAAAGATCCATCCCACCCTCAATGCATGAGCAACGTGCACACTGTAAAAAATAAGTTGTATTGCCTGGAGTAATTTAATCTAAGAAGAACAGGACTTGATTTAAAGACAATATGACATGGCACATACACAGACACGGTACCGATTTATACGTGACCTGGAGTAATTTCGAGTATAAAAAAGCTGTGTTCAACATGTGTCATACACGACGTTACAGGGACATTGATCTCTTTTTTGTCCATGATTTCTAAAAAATAGGGCAATTGAAAAGAACGTGTCTCCATGAACCAAAACAAACCTTGCTACCCGAACGTGTCTCCAAGAAGTTCAACTTGTAAGTATTCGTCCGAACGCAATAGAATTAACACCCTTTCACACTGCAAGAACCAACAAAGAAAGAAACAAGAAGATGAACCAATGCACGGACAAAGAAAATGCCTCACAAATTAGTAAAAAAATGAAAATTCATTCAAAGATTTCCAAACATGCATTCAAAGATTTCATCCATCTTTCAAAAACTAGGAAATAGAAAATAGGTCAAAAATTAGGGCATTTTACTAAAATCATGTCGAGACAGAATTTAGGACACAAAATAAGAAATAACTTAGGATAAACCTTGGGGAGCGGGGAGCGGGCTGAGGGGAGTTGGAGCACGGGGAGCGGGAAGCGGGCTGAGGGGAGTTCAGGAGCGGGGAGCGGGCTGAGGGGAGTTCGGGAGCGGGAGGAGAAAGAGAGAAGGAGAAAGAGAGTAAGTGCGGGAGAAGGGGTTTAGACTTTTCGACTTAAGTGCGGGAGTAAGTACGGGAGAGTCGATGTTTCGACTTAAAATTTAGTGTTTGTTTCATAACGCTCGTATCACTGAGACACAATCAATAACGTTTATATAGAAAACCGTCATAGAATATAGTCTTGCTGAACTTTGATGATGTTTCTTTATCAGCCGTCATGAAATTCCCTTATCAAGCGTCATTAATAGGTCTTTTTGTTGTAGTGACTATTTCTTTGTCTGAAGAAGTACTTGATGGACTATGCCTTGAATCAGGCTTCTTTTAATCAGATTCAGAAAATAGTACACATAGTACGCGAGAGATTCTTTGGTCTATTGGGTGGCGCTTTGAATGACCATGCGTACCTATTCCATATTCATGAGAGTTATCTAGGATCGTCCTGTCGTATAGTCGCGACCATCACGACCTCTCATATAGGTAAGTCCTCAAAGGATTGGTGATCGGAGTCAACCTTGCATAACAATGCTTGGACCTATTAAGAGTTTAAAACTCATCCTAACCAGATCACACCGGAACACTGTCACCATAGGGATGGGGTATCAATGTACACATGTACAGCCTCCTGGGCTTTTATTTTAAAAAGAATTTAATCTCAAGGTCAGTATTCCATAATAATCACCTAATCCGGTTTGTTCCTACCCATTGAACCGGCTTCTTGGGATCTCCAGTCAGACTCGGTTGGGTTGCCACTGCTGGTGACTAAATTATGGGCTTAACCCCATCCCCCTCGATGATTCTAGGATCAATGTCCTAGACAGACCCTTCGTCAAGTGGTCTGCAAGGTTCTTTTCTGACTTTATATAGTCAAGAACTACATATTTGTCCAATAGGCTCTTTATAGACTTAAAGCGCAGCTGCAGGTGCCTGTTCATCTTAGCATTCACAGAATCATGCTTTAGTAGTTCAATAACAGATTTATTATCATAATTGATAGAAATTGCAGGAACATGAATATGATAAACAGGTATATGCATAATCAGATTTCTAAGCCATTCGGCTTCTGTACAAGTAGTGTCAAGAGCTATCATTTCAGAGTCCATTGTACTCCTAGCTATGATAGTTTGTTTACATGAACTCCAGGAGATTGCAGCTCCTCCTAGAGTAAAAACATATCCAGTAGTGGATTTCACATCATGTGAATCAGTTACCCAGTTTGCATCTGAATAACCTTCTATAACATCGGGGTGTCTAGTGTAATAAAGTTTATAATCTAGAGTACCTCTAAGATATGTAAATACTCTATCCAAAGCAGTCCAATATGACTGATTTGGGTTACTAGTATGTCTATTAATTAAGTCTCCTAATAGCAAATGCAATATCGGATCTGGTTCTATTTGATATGTACATAAGGGACCCTATCATCTGTGAATATCTATGTTGTTATATAGGTGATCATTCATTCTTCTTGAGACCAACATTACTGTCATAAGGAGTAAGGGCAGGTTTTTTGTCAAAATACTCAAACTTTTTTAGTATTTTCTCAATTGAATGTGCTAAATATAGAGTATAGCCATCTTTATATTTGGACACTTGCATTCCTAGGATCAAGTTGGCTTCGCCTAGGTCTTTCATATCAAATTGGTTAGATAAATAATTCTTAGTGTTATTTATCAGTTCCAGTGAAGATCCTAGAATAAGGATATCATTAACATACAAGCATAAAATGACACAACTTCCACCAGTGTTTTTAGAGTATATATATTTGTCATACTCATTTGGCAAGAAATCATATTCTATAATCACTTTATCAAATTTGTTGTGCCACTGCTTGGGAGCATGCTTTAGTCCATATAGAGATTTTATTAATCTGCAAACTTTCTTTTCTTGACCTTTAGCAATAAAACCTTCAGGTTGCTCCATATAGATCTCTTCTTCTAGATCTCCATTCAAAAATGCTGTCTTTACATCCATTTGATGAATCAGCATATTATGAATGGATGCTAAGGCTAGAAGGGTTCTAATAGAAGTAATCCTAGCTACAGGAGAATATGTATCAAAATAATCTAATTTCTTTTTCTGAGTGAAATTCTTGGCTACTAATCTAGCTTTGTATTTCTCTATGGTACTATCGGCTCTAAGTTTCTTCTTAAAAATCCACTTGCAACCTATGGTTTTACTACCTAGAGGTAGATCTGCAAGAAACCAAGTATTATTCTCAATAATAGGGTTATACTCATTATTAATAGCTTCTTTCCAGAAAAGAGCATCAGGAGAAGATATTGCTTCTTCATAAGTTGAGGGATCACCCTCTATCAAATAAGTGAAAAAACCATCCCCTAAATTCCTTTCAATCCTTCCTCTTTTATTGTAACGCCCCAGAACCAGAATACTGGAGAACGAGGGCGAATATAGCCAGCTACGTATATTGAAGTGCAATCCACCTCGCTATACGGTCATGGCTGTCTAGATACATGAGGGTTTAACTACAAGCCATCAGTCTCTTAAGGTCGCGAACAAGCCTATTGTCTCAATCTCAAGCAAGTAATAACAGTTACAAGATATCAGAGCACCAAATATACAATAGTAAGGCATCCCATACATTATATATTTGGATGATCATGAAGCTAGTCATACAAAATGTCAAGACTAACAAGAGTTTCAGTCATACATGATCAACCCTAGGATTTGTCAATTATGTTACAGCCCGTAGGCAGTCAGTAAATAAGGGTGCAATAAGGGTCGTGACACCACTCGTTGCCAGGATTAAGTCACCATCTGGCTGGAAGGTAGGTAGATCCCTTGGAGCTGCTCCGATATCTGGCCATACAAAACCAGCTGGGTCAAATCCCAGAAAGAGCAAGTGCCACAAAGGAGGCTTCACTTAGGAACTAAAACCAGCATATAATAAATGGATATTAAAGATAATTATATATAAGAAAAACTGATAATAACAGAGCCAACAATAGTGAATTGAGTACGAGAAAACTATTCAGGTAGCCAGCTCGCAACCCTTAAACTAAACAGGGACCGGGATTGTAACCCTTCACCTGAATAGAAACCCGTCTCAAATTCTTATTGGTAAAGTAAAACACGACGAGCATGATGTGGGGTGCAATAAGACAATAAACGAAAAGAGGATACAGAACTGCTTCGGGATCCAGGATACAACCCTTAAACCAAACAAGGACCGGGGTTGTAACCCTTCGCCTGAACAGAACTTGGCCCCTGATCATTATTGTTAAGATAAGCATACATAATCATGTTATTGAAGTAACCTGGTACAGGAACAGGACAAGACTTAGACTCCATCCAACATTCACAGCCAAGCAAATAAGTACGGCTTGATACTTTAACTAACTTGGGTTATCACAGGCCTAGTTACTAGCAAGATGAAATAAGATTATTCCAACAGCCACAAGCCCTGCAGACCATCCAGGTTATCTAGACGTAATTAGAGGATTAAATTTATGTGGGTACATCGTCCAAGAAACGTATGTACTCTTAAGTAGCTTGGTGGATGCAACACATGACGGTGTGCTGGAAATGTGCCCTACTCGACGGTAGGCTACAAATCTCATGATGGGGCGCCCAGATAACGGGATTGCCTATAGCTGGAAAATCTTTTCATGACTACGGGATTATTCTAGTTATTAGCCTTAGTCAATTTAAGTAGGTACCCCTGACCGTGGTACTCAGAGGTCCCTGCCCTAGACATGATGCGGGACCGTACTGGTTCATTTATACATACACAATCGTCCATAGTGTCCAGGCCATTCATTCTTATCATGCCATTCTTGTCGTGCCATACTAGCTGTCGCCACAGCTTTCAATAGTTCCCATCATGCTTGCTTGTCAACTCATGTCATATCATGTTAACTTCATACCGTGTCGCGTACAATTATCATTTCAAATATATTAAATAAACATATTAAATAAATTCGTGATTATCAAGGGCAAGGGGCCTCAAGCGTAAAGCAACTTACGCTAGCAAGAGCAAGGTGAGATAGCTCTACGCGAGCAAGGGCACTTGCGGGTGGGGTTTTACGCTAGCCAGGGCTTTACGCTAGCAAGCCGTAGGCAAGCGAGGCTCTACGCGAGTGAAACTCTACGCGAGTGAAACTCCACGCGCGTGAAACACTCGAGCAAGACTTTACACACGCGAGAGTCTGCTCAAGCCAGGGTTTTATGCGAGCATTATTTTACGCGAGCGGGAGGGCCCCGAACGTAAAATTCGAATGAACTCGGTGTAGAACGGAGTACGCTGGCACGTAAATGCGTGTGCGTAAAAAAGGAATACTATGCAGACACGTAAAAACGTGTGCGTAAGGGTTAAATGATATACTGGCACGTAAAATGTGGGCGTAAAGGCTAAACACTATGCTAACACGTTAGAACGTGTGCGTAAAACTTCATCTTCTTCCCATGGCCAAGACAAACAGGCGTAAAAGCTCACGAACTCAAGTAAGCCCTATATCGGTTAAATCTCGATGAAATCCAACCATCTAAGAGCCAAACTTGCGTAAAATCGATATCCCTACTACATGGAACACTCTATTTCAGAAACAACCAAGTTTTAGAAGATCAAAACCATGAAAGATCAAAAATGCTAAAACTTAGATCTACATGAAATGAGCCATGGAGTTCGAAAATGATAAATACTAAAGTGACTTAGAATCTCATGAGGAAGACAATAGAATAACAAAATCTGAGTTCCTCCATTATAATACCCGTATTTCAGAATATGTATTTTGATTAGGCATATATGTATTTTGGACCTGTATTTTTTTCTCAGATTATGGCCTGTAATTGTGTTTTGGCTTAACTTGCGAATTTTGGTTTTCTCGTAAAACGGGTTTTGGACCTGGCTTGGTTTTATTTTGTGGAGAAGGAATTGTTTGCCATTAAAATTGTTTGATTGAAAACTTTAATACAAACAGAACAGTATTACAATGTAGGACTTAGATGTAGTCCTAGGAGTACACTTTTGTTTAAGCTGGGTCCTTAGTGCCAATGGAACGAGTGGTAATACGTTGACTCCATTGACCGGCTGACGACGATTATCGATTCTCTGAAGGCGTGGATTGCTCTGGGTACTGGAGCTTGCTGAGAGGAGGAAGACGTTGAGTGTCTGTATCTGTCTCTCTGATGATTCCTTATATGTTCGTTGTGGATTCTGTCTGTGTGTGTGAAGGAGAAGATACCTCTATTTATAGTTTTGCAGGCTGACTGCTCATGCGCGCATGTAGGATGCGTCGGTGTGTGGGGACGCCACATGGAAGTTGCTGATAGGGGCGCACAGATGATGCGCCCTGATTGGGAGGTTAAACTCTTCATACTGCTATTGTGAGCCGGCACGTAGCAGAAGAAAAGATCTTTCTGTTGCTGAAATCTTGGACGAGTTGAGTCAAAGGACATAATTCGTCGACTCATGGCCTGAAGATCTCGAATTTGGGGGGGGGATAGTGATCTGGTGAGCTGCGCCTTGGATCTGGGCGCAGGAGGAGGCTGCGGCTCATAACCTTTAGGAGTTACAAACCATTTAGGGCGCATGGCTTTTGAGGCGCATGCAGGTGACCTTCCTTCTGTCTTTCGGGATCAGAGATCAGTCTGGGGCGCATGGCTTTTGAGGCGCATGCAAAGCTTCAACTGGAGACTCTTCTTCTGTCTTTAGGGATCAGTGAAGGGTCTGAGGCGCATGGCTTTTGAGGCGCATGCTGGTTTGGACGCATGGCCGTAGAGGCGTATGGTGATGGCCACGTGGCAGTAGCCGTCGGAATAGAGTCATGATGATGCTGACGTTGCCGACGCTTCGTTCTTTGAAAAAGCTGTCAACCGTTTAGACTTTGGGAAGCGTGCTGCCAACTCTGGTGTCAGTTCAGCATTTAATGTTTGTGACGTTCGATGGACAGCTGAGTGGGCACATCGGTTGGAGGTCCACTCGGCATGGAGATGTGAGGGAGGGCGTATCCTCTGTGATGCGCCGGGTACTGTAGGGCGCATCTTTGTGATGCGCCTGATACTGGAGGGCGCGTCCGTGTGATACGCTGTTTGGCTGGCGCATCCGACATGTCCTTTAATGATGCGGCTGTCTCGCTCCTCGAGTGCTATAAATAGCCGTTTGGCTGAATTCGAGGCGTCCGGTTCATCCATTTAATGCAAATTTATTGCACAGAATTCGGAGAGTCATCCACTTGGCGCGTGGGTTTGATTTGCCCGACCTATAAATAGTGGCATGGAGAGAAGGTTTGCTCCTCATTCCCTCACGTACTTCCAACATGAACTTGGATATGTGGGTGCATTCTGTTGACGAAGTGCTCCCGAGGGTAAAGATAAGACGTCGTGCTGTCTTCGATGCACTTGAAGGTGACTGTTACATCCAAAAGACGGAGTCGAAGGCTTCTGAGGCAGGCGGAAGGTGCCTGTTGCATCCAAAGATAGGGATGTTCGGGCCTCGTCTCCGTTGTTCCGGAAGAGCCGTAGATCGGAATGGTGGTGCTAGGCTCTCTCTTCCTTCAAAGTGGGTGCCGCCCACTTTGATTGTGTTGAAAGCTCCTTGTGCCATGATTTCGATCACGGTCTTCCTTGGTCTTTGGAGGCTCTTTCGAAGCCTCCCCTGGCCACAGCATTTGCGGTGCTCTTCTCTTCCTTGGTTCCAGCCAGAGGGTTAAATGCTTTGCTTGGCGAAGCACTTATCAGGTGAGCCTGGCTGGAAGATCGGCACATAACTAGGCTCTGCTCGGTCAGGTGAGCCTGGTTGGAAGAGTTGCTCATAACTGAGCTGCTGAAGGGATGCACATAACTGAGCTGGATGCACATAACTGAGCTGCTGAAGAGATGGTAGGATGCGCCTGGCTGGAGGCGCATGACATCTGCTGCGCCTGGCTGACAGCGCATGGTGTCTGCTGTGCCTATCGAAAGGCGCATGGTGGTTGCTGCGCCTATCTGGAAGGCGCATGGTGGCTGTTGGCTGTAGATCTAGGATCCTTCCTTTGTTGAAATTCTCCTTTGTACAACCTTTTCTAGACATGTAATAGACTTTTATATATATAAATAAAAAGTCCTTCTTTGATTGTCTATGGCTTATTTGATTAGCTGTCTGAGTTCTGGCACATAAAATGCCTGGCGCATGGGCTTTCTGGTTGTGAAATTCCATGCTTCTACAAGACCCCCTTCAGAGTTTTCAAAACTTTTGAATAAGTTTTGGAATACTTTGAATAAGAAGCATGGAGGTCAGGGCGCATGATTTTTGGGCGCATGCTTGTTCGGGCGCATGCTCCTTTCAGTTGATGATGATGACGCCTTGGTAACCCAAAAGATTAATGATGATCTTTTGGTTGTATTTGTTGTTATCTCCTCACGAAACCCGAAGCGACGGCTGAGATTACACGTCATCGGTTCACGCGTACGACCAAGCCCTATAAATAGGTAAGGGTTGGAAAGAGAGAGAGAGTTCATCTGCTCTGTGTCTTTGCTTTCTTTAGAGTTTTTTTTTTCTTCAAAACCCTAACTTTTTCTTCTCTGAGAGAATGGCTCCCAAGACTCCTCGCGGTGGTGCCGGCAAGGGGAAGGAGAAAGCGAAGGAGCCGGCGAAAGTTGTAACGGCTGACGTTTCCCGACGGCCTGTCGAAGTTCGGCCGGAGGTGGTTGGTAAGTCTCATTTTTCCGTACACCAACGCACATAGACCTTGGGTCTTTAATGATGTGCCGCGGTCTTTGTTCGCCGACGCGCATGGGTTTAGACCCTGATGATGCGCCGAGGCTGCTGACGCGCATGGGCTTAAACCCTGAATGCGCCGAGGCTGCTGACGCGCATGGGTTTTAACCCTAAATATGCCGAAGCTCTTCTTTCTTTTGTTGCTTCTAACATTTTTTTTTGATCTTTGCTAGTGTCAGTAGCGATCCCGCCTTTGAATGAAGTATTCTTGGAGGCTGTCTTCAACCAGATGGGAGTAGAGTATGATGAGGAAGTGATAAACTCCGCTCAAGAGGCTCTTATGCTGGATCAGCCTCCCGAGAGAATGACCCAAATCCGTGAGCAACAGTATGGGTTCCTCAAACGGATGATGGAACGTGGTGTTTTAAAATCTTCCACATCTGATAAATTGACCTTCTTGAAGCCTGAGTTCCTATTCGGAGACCGTCTCACTTCTACTGATGCGACGGTGTTGAAGGTCAAGGAGGACTGGTTCTTTACAGCGAATGGGGTGCATATGACTGTTAAGCAACTTGAACGTCAATGGCCTTTGACATCCTTCTGTCGCCTTGTTTCCCAGAGGAGGATGTCTTGGGATCTTACCCCTTCTCAGGGGGGAGCGGTGACTGGCGTCATCCAAATTGATTCTACCTTCGACCAAAGGGATGCTTTGACCGCCACACGGTCTGGGTCTTCTTTCACCTGGCGGACTCTATGCCCCGGGAGCCTCTACAGTGACGTACCCATTGATACGTTTGCTTATAGTGCTTCGACCTTTACACATCGTATGTTTTTGATGGAACGCTCATACCCGAAAGGAGATTTTCGGGTAGAGGGTTGGTGCCATTACGTTTCCAAGTGGGATAAACTGACACTCTGGATCTTGTCACGGTTTCGGACCGAGCTTCGAGAGATTGGGTTGACTGCCGCGATCCGTGCTACCCAAGCGGGTGTTGATCTCAACAGGCACATGTTCCTCGCACTACTGAAGATATTTGATGTCCATACCGGGACCTTTTTTACTCCGGTGGGGGAATTAGGGTTCGCACTTCATGAGATGTACGAGGTGTCAAAACTCTCTTGGGGGTCGGAACCCTATGAAGAGTACTTTCCCACCAACGAGGAACTTCAAGTCCTGGGGGACAGGGCTGAGGAGATGACGGCTGTCTTCAAGGAAGTGGCGAGTCATCATTACTATATACAGAGACGGGATAGGAACGGGACGCAGCCTCATGTGACTGCTTGGAGAGATTATGTCTTTAGACAAGACAAGGAGGATCCCTCACAATTTTCTACTCCGCCGGCGCTCTCTCGTAGCGAAGTGCTGTCCGAAATGAGCAGGTTAGGGGAGAAAAATCCCCGAGGAAATGAGGACCAGCAGTCAGATGCACGCTCCTACAGCTGCTTCTGGCATCTTGCTTATCGGATGTCACCCAAGGCGGTGTTGGCGTCCTACCTGATGATATGGCTCCGGGATTGCGTGTTCGCGGGCGGATCCGGTGCCGTAGAGAGGGTAACCCAAAACTTAATCCTGCCAGCCGTGAAGCTGGTCTTCGGGCGGCGTTTGGCTCTTCTCCCCGTAATGGTATGTAACCTGCAGCGAGGTTTGAGAGAATTTGTTGGAAATGTGATTCATGACAGAGGCCAAAACAATAACTTCTCGTACGCCGAACTGACGTTTCACTATTTGATGGGATGGTTGATTTTGCATCATCCCAGTGTGATGAGTCCAGGCTCGGAAGAAGATTATAAGGCTGGAGATGCACTCCTTCGTCGTTTTAATCGGAGGAGCTGGTCACATACTGGTGTCCCCGTTTGTAGAAAGGTTTTATCCCGTCTTCAGGGTTGGGAAATTACCAAAGTTGGTCCAATCTACTTGGGCTTTGAGGCCAACGAAGATCTAAGGGATCTGGGCGAAGGTACCACCACCCTGCCTCAATGGGGATTCCGCTGGTTACAGAGTATCCGGCCATCTCATCTGGTATACCGGAACAGGAATCAGTGCTACCTGGAACCATATTTGCCAAGCCGCTTTGTGCGGCAATTTGGTTATGCCCAGATGATGTTGGATAACCCCAGTATTTCTCTGGGGTATATTGGAAGTTTGTTGGATGGTGTACGAGCTTGGCATTACTATAATGCCGGATGTACCGGGGCTCGTTTTACGTTGCCCGTCCCAGATCCGCGGCCGCCCATTCTTTACTCAGCCGCCAAATTTTACTGTGCTATGGCTGCTGCGCCCTCCGGATATGACAGGGAGACCAGTCTTATTGCAGGCACCCAGTTAGCGATAACCGGGAACGTGTCGGTGAAGGCCCGATCACATCGTCCGTCAGGGATAGGTCACCGGAGTGCCCCTTCTGCCTCTCAAGCAGAACCCTCGGGCGATCGATCAAAGCGATGTACAGACGAAGGGATTGAATCTCCTGTACCGAAGAAGCAGAAGAAGGCGTCGTCACCGACGGCGTCATCGGATTCAACGTCCGCAGAGGTAAAGGCGTCCCACATAATCTGATTTTGGTTCCACTATTTACGAGGCTTCATCTTCTTTTGTAGGAACCGTTAAAAAGAAAACCTCGCACCCCAAAGTCAGGTGGGAGCAGGCGAGAGGGGACGGCGGGCTCGTCTGAAGTGCGTATCCCGCCGACCATGATGTCTCCCATGGAGGAAGATCCGGAGGATGCTATTGACGTGGAGATTCCGGTATCCCCAGATTATGTCAGGAGGGAAACTGAGGGTGCAGCAGCTTCCGAGACGGCAAAGGCCAGAACGGAAGCTTCAAGTGTCGAAGGTTTAACAAGCATGTCGTTTCCTGGTGGTGAAGAAGAATAGAGTTCGTCGTCTTTCGATGACGTTGCTCCAGAGCTGCAAGAGCCTGTTGCGGAGGCAACATAGGAGAGGGTTGATTCCCCTCCTTATCATGATGAGGGGAGGTCGGCTGTATCATTGCCGAGTCCTACCCCGGCTTCAATCATGGAAGTTGAGGCGGCTACCACTCAGGAGGTAGCGACAGATTCTGTCCCTGTTGAGGGACTCGATGATGAGACCCGTCTGCCAGTCAAGACCGCTACGACGGGTCAAGAGACAAGTGATAATCTTCCTATTCTGCCAAGGGAGGTACCAACTGTTGATAGGACGTTGGGGATAGAAGAGGTGGCCGTTGACATCGGTGGTTCCTCCGGGCTTGAGAAGGGTAAGGGTGTAGAATCTTGTGTCGCTCCTTCTACTTGGGGGACCATCTCGACGCCTGTGCCGGCCCCTTCTGTTGCTTCAGCTCCTCGGGCTAGAAGTCCAGCCCCTGTTGATGAAGAGCCCATTGATGCCGAGGTTCAAGCCTCGCTGATTGAGGTTGGCGGATCTTCTTCCGGTCCGCAAACTGTAGTAGCTCCTCCAACTCCCGCGATGACGCTGCAGGTCCTGGCAGATGCAGACGAGTATGTGAAATTTCTCGTCGAGGGGGTGTACAAAATGTTGCAGAAGGGTGTATCTGCTGTGATGGATGCCAATGGAAGTTTTGTGACGGCAAAAGCTCTGGCAATGCCCTGCATCGAGCTGATTCGTATTCACCAAGGCCATGACCATATGGCCGAAATTCTGGAGGCTTCGGTGATTGAGCTGGATGAGTGGCTCGTGGAACTTCAACGCATCCAGCGAAACGACCTCTCTGTCCTGATAGATCCGAAGAAGGGAAAGCTGATCGCCGAGATCGAGTCTTCATACCAGGCCACCGTGGGCGTTTGGGAGCGCGAGGTGGCTGAGACTGAGGCTGCGGTAGAGCAGTTGTCTCAGTCCATGAAGACGACGGTGGAAACTTGAGCTGCATTGGAAGCTAATATCGCGGATATCGACACTCAGATGCGCTGCCTTGAAGACCAACGGGCCCGACTCCAGTTAGAGGTCGAGCGTGTCCGGGCTGAACATGCAGCATTTAAGAAGGATGAAGCGACTTTTACTCAGCGGACTCTTGCCTTGGCGCAGCAACGACAGCAGCTTGATGAGAAGCATGCAAGTGATACTTCCGCTGGGGCCGTTGAATTGATGCGCCAAGAAGCAGAGCGACGAGTTCTGGCGACGGTGGAGGCCCGCGCAGTCGACTTAAAGCTTCGAGTCAGGGAGCTCTCAGCCCATCCTGGGGAGATTCAGGGACCATAGTTTTTTCCCTTTTTCTTTTGTGTTCTTTTGCAACCCTTACTGGGGGATGATGTAGCTTCTTGTACTCCTTTTTTCAGAAGAATAAAGAAGTCTACAACCTTTTTTGTGATGTGTTCATCTTTTGTTGTTATGAACTTGATGATTTGTGTGGACCTATTATCTTTTGCGCACCTTGGTTTTCAGGTACAGATAATAAGTTTGAAGGAACCATTATGTTTGCTCAGAGGTAATGTGGACATGGCAATCATTGGGTTCGGAATGATAGAATCTCCCTACTCAGAGATATTATGGACGTGGTAGGAATGATCTTGGGGGATACGCTGAACAACTCAGAGGTTATATGGACGTGGAAGTTCTGCGATCAATGTACAATAACGCAGGGGTTGTTTGTACAAGATGTTTACTCAGAAGTAATGTGGACGTGGTAAACATGAAGGGTAAAGTAGGCTTACGAAGTGTAAGATTCTGCTTTGTAGGGTGTAGAGAGACAACTCAGAGGTAATATGGACGTGGTTATCTTTCTACTGGAAGATGCCACAGAACATCTGGGTTCCGAAGGCGTATGAGTTTGTGGAAAGAGGTTGTTTGAGGAAGTACATGTCTGAAGGATGTCAAGAATAGTACTTCTTTAGGAACTTGCCGTTGATGGGCCTCATGAACAAGTTCCCATTGGGTTTGGCGAGGCGGTAAGCACCGTTTGAGTATACCGTCTCTATGATGAAAGGTCCTTCCCACTTGGGCTCGAACTTTCCTGGTGTCTTGTGGGTCAACACCATTGGTCTTCTGACTGTTAAAACCAGGTCGCCAACTTGGAAAGTCCTCTTTTTGACCTTTTTGTTGAAAGCCTGTGATATACGGGCTTGGTAGAGCTCGATGCGTTGTTGAGCTAGGAGACGCTCTTCGTTAAGTACCTCCAGTTCCCGCAGACGACGACGTTGATTGTCCTCTTCTGTGAGTTTGTTTGTGATTGCTACGCGGAGCGAAGGTATCTGTATCTCGAGAGGCAGTACTGCTTCGCTCCCGTAGACCAGGGAGAATGAAGTATTGCCTGTTGGGGTCCGTACCGTTGTACGGTAGGCCCAAAGGCATTCGCCAAGCTTTTCGTCCCAGTCGCGTTTGTTGGATGACACGACCTTTTTGAGCAGCCTAATGATAGTTTTGTTGAATGCCTCAGCCAATCCGTTTGCTGTCGGATTGTAGGCGGTTGAGGCTATGTTCTGAATGCGATTCTTATCACAGAACCTGCTGAAAATGTGGCTGATAAACTGAGGACCATTGTCATAGATAATCCGCCGGGGTACTCCGAAACGATAAATGACATAGTGTTTGATAAAGCTGACCACCCTGGAGCTTTTTACTTCTGCTAGTGGAACTGCTTCCGCCCATTTAGAGAAGTAGTCGGTGATGGCCAGGATGAAACGGTGTTCTCTCGATGAAGGAGGGGTGATTGGCCCTACAATGTCCATGCCCCAGGCTTCGAAGGGCCAGGAGGCGACTGTAGGATGTAGCGGCTCCGATGGTGTATGTATGAAGTCTGCATGAAGTTGGCACGCGTGGCACTTCTTGGCATATTCAACAGCATCGGCAACCATGGTTGGCTAGTAGTAGCCCATACGTCGCAGTCGATCTTGCAACTTAGGACCGGGTTGATGAGCTCCACAAGTTTCGTCATGAGCTTCTTGAAGAGCTTCGGCTGCTTCTTTGTTGGACAGGCATCGAAGGAGGAGCCCATCGAAGGAGCGTCGGTACAGCATTTTGGTAGCTGTATCGTAGTAGAATCGAAGAGAGCGTCTCCTGACTGAGACGGCTTCCTTCGGGTCCTCTGGAAGGATTCCGTAGACAGCGAAGTCGATGAACGGGAACCTCCAATCTCGGACATTAACACCAGTGTTTGTCGGCATGGCGTGAGCCACCCGCAAGCATAGGTTGTTTCTGGGACAAATCAGATCTCGTCTTGTTACCGTAATATAGTGTTGAGTCCCGAAGGGTGCTGCTAATGAGGCTGCGAGGCCGGCCAGAGCATCGGCCTCCAAGTTTTGTAAACGGGGGACATGTTCAATGAAGAACCCGGTGAAGGTTGAAATGATGTTCAACACGACTTCATGATAAGGGATTAAATCTTCATGGCGAACTTCGTATTGTCCCCGAACCTGGTTTACGACGAGTTTTGAGTCGCCGTAAGCTTCCAAATGGTCGACCCCCAGCTGTTGTGCGAGCTGGAGTCCCATGACGAGTGCGTTGTACTCGGCAACGTTGTTGGAGCACGGCTTCGAAAGAGAGTACGCGCGCTGGATGACCAGCTGATCGGGGGAGACTAAGACTACCCCTACTCCTGCGATGATTTGGCCTTTGGGGCCTGTTCTCGAAGCGCCGTCGAAGAACATCCGCCAAACGGAGCTTCCTTTGGTGACGTTGGATTCTTGGACCTCATCCGGGATATCTTCATAGAGTTTTGAGGATTCGGGGATGGGGTGTGCAGCTAAAAAGTCAGCCAGAGCTTGACCCTTAACAGCTTTTTGCGGCACAAACACCATGTTGTACGGTGTTAGCAAGATCGCCCATGTAGCCAGCCGGGAGTTCAATGATCCTGGCTTCGTCATGAGGACTCTGAGCGGATTGACTCGGAAAATGACATGAATTGTCTGACCCGAGACATAATGACGAGTCTTCTGGATGGCAAACACCAAAGCCAAGCACTCTTTTTTGACGGGATTGTACCGGTGTTCGGCCCCGATGAGTGTTCGACTGAGGTAGTAGATTGCTTGCTCGAAGCCTGTATCGCTGTTTTGAGCCAGCAGAGCGCCAAGAGAATGATCCATGGCACGGACGTAGAGGAGAAATGGTTTGCCGGCGACTGGCGCTACCAGGACTGGTAGGCTTGTTAAGTAAGCCTTGATGTCGTCGAAAGCCTTTTGGCACTCCTCTGTCCAGACGTAAGAGACTCCCTTCTTCATGAGCTGAGTAAAGGGTTGACATCTACCGGAGAGGTTTGCTATGAACCTCCGGATATATGCCAGACGTCCCTGTAGGCCCCGAAGTTCTCGAAGGTTTTTCGGAGGGTCCATGTTGAGGATGGCTTTGGTCTTCTCAGGATCAACATGAATGCCTTTCGCTGTGATGACAAAGCCCAAGAATTTGCCGCTAGAAACCCCCAGAAAGGATTTAGCGGGGTTCATTTTGAGTTGATGTGCCCGCATGAGATCGAAGACCGTCTTCAGGTCCTGTAGGTGATCTCCTTTGAGGCGGCTCTTGACTGCGATGTCGTCAACATAGCATTCGACCGTCTTGCGAAGATGTTGACGGAAGATGGTGCTCATAGCTCGCTGGTATATCGCGCCGGCGTTCTTCAAGCCGAAGGACATTACTGTGTAGCAGAAAACACCCTTTGGAGTCCTGAATGACGTGTGTTTTGCGTCATCGGGGAACATCTTGATTTGATTGTAGCCTGAATACCCGTCCATGAAGGACATGCGCTCAAAGCCACATGTGTTGTCGATCATCACATCAGTGATTGGAAGCGGGAATTCGTCCTTCGGGCAAGCAGAGTTGAGATCTCTGAAGTCAATACAGACTCGTATCTTCCCGTTCTTCTTGGTGACAGGAACGACGTTGGCTACCCAATCCGGGTGTTGTTCCTTACGGATGAAGCCGCTGGTCAAGAGTTTGTCTACCTCCTGATCGAGGGCATTCATGATGTCCGGACGGAAGCGTCGCTGCTGTTGTTTGATAGGTTTGGCATCAGATAAGATGTTCAACCTATGCATTGCGATCTGTAGATCGAGTCCCAGCATGTCTTCATAGCTCCAGGCGAAGACGTCGATATACTCTTTAGCCAGTTGGATTAAAGATTCTCGATCTTCTCCTTCCAGGCTTTTACTGATGAAGATGGGTTTGGAAGAAGACCCCTCCCCGAGGTCGATCTGCTCGACTTCGTCTTCGGTGGGAGGTTCGCGAAGCTCAAAACGAGATTTCCATTGTTCCCCTAGGCGTTGGGCCCAGGGTTCTTCTTCGAAGGGTTCTGGCACTTGGTCTTTGCCTTCACCTTTTTGAGGTTGTGCTGACGTCATGTTAGCTGACAGCACTTTCCTGAAGACTGATCCGATACTGGTATCGGAATCCCAAGTCGATGCTTCGGACGAGTGGGAATGTTCTATGTCTTCTGCATCTGAACTCTCTGGGGTTGATGGCGGCGTGACATAGCCTAACCCTCGTCCAGTCCGATTATAATAGTCCTGTGGCTTTCCATTGGGCATCGAAAGCCGGACAGGGAGATGCCGACCCTTGCCGTAGTTTAAGCCTTTGTTGCTTTTCAGGTCATAGCCCATCTTTTGGATGATGTGCTTTGCCGCATCCGTGTACCGATAGACTTGTACTCTGCCGGTATCAGGTTCGGGCTCGATTGACGGGAGGTCCCGATGACGCTCGACTTTGCCCGAGATGATGGTGCCTTGGTCTCGGCTCCGTGGAGGGACTATGAAGACTCCTTGAGACGGGACTACTCGATTATGGTATACGGTCGTTATTTATGTTTGTAACGACCGTAGAGCGTTGTCTAATGTATACATGGCATTCCAGTGTGGAAGACAAGAATAATTAAAAGACACTCTATTATTGATAAAATACGAGATCTTATCCCGTGGGATTACATTGTCAAAGGAGGGTGCCTCTACGTCAGCCGAGATATAATCACCAAGCTCCTCGTCTGTAAGAACTGGGGGCGGACTAGGAGAGTCCAACACAGCTTTGGGGTCTGAGAGGGTTATATGAGCCTTCTCTGACACCTTGGATGACTGCGGCGGCTTGCCCTTGAGACGCACCTTGAGAGGCGCCTCGGCTACGCCTCCGGTGAGTGGTGCCTTCCCTTGTAATTTTTCCACCAGGGGAGCCGATATTTGAGGTGGCTTTCCCTTGAGGCGTATCTTCAGGGGTGCTTCGCGAGCCGGCGCTTTCCCTGATAGCTTGATGCTCATTGGAGGCGCCTTCTGGGGTGGTTTTCCCTTCAGTCGGATTTTCAAGGGGGCGTCGGGAGTCGTCTCAGGCTCCATGTCAGGTTCTGTTGCCGTCTCTGCCTCATCATCAGCGTCGTTGGCTTCCTCCTCGTCAATGGGCTTGTACAAGTCGGAATCGGTGAAGTAGGCTTCAATCCCTTTGAAAGGATCGATGTCTGCAAACTCCGTCCGGATGACGCCATTGGTGGATACATACTTCATGTATTGGTGGAGCGTGGAGGGCACCACTATGTACTCATACAGCCATGGTCGACCGAGCAGGATGTTGTAGTTGACCTCAGTATCTACCACATAACAAGTCACCTCAGTTTTGAGGCTGCCAATGTGACACTTCAGTCGGATCTTGCTCAATGGCTCGCTCTTGCTAGCGTTGAAGCCACTGATGGTTGTATTGGAGGGCGCCAGCCGGTACATCGGGATCCCCAACTTAGATAGCAGCGCCTTCGGAATGATGCTTAGGGAAGACCCATGATCGATCTGAATCCGGCTCACCTTGACCGAGCCAATGTACCCTGTATAATACAGCGGTCGATTATGTCGGTGATGCTTGAGCAGCATGTCTTGTTGAGTGAAAGTTATGTTTGGGATAACTTCATCCGCACAATGACAGTACGCACAAGTAGTTGGGAGGTCTTCAGGCTGCTTGACCTGACTGAGAAAGGATTCAGCGTCCTTCAGAGCTTTGCAGAGAGCTTCTCGGGAATCTTTAGAAAGACGCAGGAGCTCAAACAAAGACAGGCGCACAGGTGTACTGGCTAATTGTGCCAGAATGTCGAAGTTGTGAGGCTTGGACAGCCCCGAAGCATTCTCCTTCCATAGAGGTCTGTCAAAACGGGCCTCCACCTGCTTCTTCTTATTGGCTGCTGAGGGCTTAGATGGACCCTCTTCAGGGATGGTGCTAGGAGACACCACCTCGGCGGCGGCTTCGCCGGATTGGAAGCTCTGTTGTGCACGTGTTTGCACTGGAAGTGCCTCTTCTGTTGAAGAAGAGACTGTGCGGCAAGACTTGATCTTCCTGCCTTTTGATTTGGAGGTAGGGCGTACCTCCGATTGAGTCACCTCGGAGACGAGGTCGGGGTGAACCCAGAGGACCTCTCCTCGAGATGTGGTGAGCGGGGTGAGTCCACTCACATTGTCACGAGTAGGTGATAAGTTTACCACCTCCATTGTCGCCTTAGGGATGGAGACGACGCCATCTTGTGTGGTAGTTGGCGGCAAGGTGCCGAACTGAAGCGAAACCACATTGGTCGACACCGTCTTCTCTTCATAGTCGATGAAGATTACATCCGCATTGATCATGCGCTGGATGTAATTCTTGAGGACGTAGCAGTCCTTGGTCGGGTGTCCGACAAACCGATGGTAGTGACAGTACCTTGGGTTGTCCACTTTCCCAACTTCATCGGGCCGCTTTGGGTCCGCTAGCTTGATCTTGTCACCCTGCTTCAGTATCTCGAAAAGTTGCAGGATGTCGTCATCATTGAATGAATAAACCTCTTTGGGTCTCGGTGCCAGGGGAGGCTTCTGAGTAGGCACAGATGCGCCTTTTGAGGCATTAACAGTCAATGCCTGTTTCCCCTTTGCTTCTCGTCCGGAGCTGTTAGCTGCGGACTTTTTTTCCTTATCGTCAAAGGCGGGGAAGCTGACACCCAGAAGACGTGCATTGGCCGCCTTCTTTTCTGCAGCTTCAGCTTCGATGATCAGGGAGCTCCAGTCAGGAGGGGGAGTAGAGTTGAGCCAGAGCTTTACTGCAGGCAACATGTTCATGCTGCAAGCGGAGAGGAGCGCATGTTCTGGCATGCCTGGAGGTAGCCTGAAGCAAGCCTGTCGAAAGCGTTCGATGAACGCCCGAACCGTTTCCTTCTCCTTCTGACGTATCTCTATGAGAGACGCCATCGTCATGTCCTTCCCGCCGTCGTAGAAGCGGTCGAGGAAGAGGCGTATTAGGTCGTCGAAGGACGATATGGAATTGTCGGGAAGGCTGCAGTACCAGTCATACGCCACTCCTTTCAGGGCCCCGACAAAGATACTGGTGGGGAGCGCGTCCTCCTTCGGAAGATGCCCTGTCTGTGACTGGAAGTACGTCAGGTACCGTCGCGGAGAGTCCTTTCCGTAGTATGGGAAGAGTGTTTGTGGTTTATATTTTGGGGGATAAACCACCTTGTTCCACTCGAGGGGATAAGGCTGGGGAATGCCCATTTTCTGGCGTTCCTCTTGCCTGTTCTTGGACTCGAAGCACTCCCGCAGGTCTTTGATCATTTTGACCACATCCTCCGTAGAGCTAGGAGTCGGGGAAGGAGGTACCATCTGGATTGGAGCGTTTGAGGGCTCCGAGGTCCGAGGTGCTTCTGTATCCGAGGGCGCCCGTTGGAGGGGCACACTCGACTCCCCATTAGCTCCTGGGTCAGGACCAGTTGAATGTGTCCTGATCAAGGCCGACCGCATCTCAAACACTGCTTGAGTCAGTGCTTGCATAGAGGCAGAGAGGGTTTTGAGTCCTCCCTCCAATGAGTCTATGCGCTGGACTATGTCCTGTGACGGCGCATCAGACTCGACATCATCCCCCGCCATGTATATTGTCCTGACACGGCCAGGAGTGGATGGATTGGTTGAGGCTTCGCTTTCGGCCTCACTCTCATGCGGGGCAGTCACTTCTCCTGGTGTTGGGCCACCCCCAGCCACATTCTGGAGTTCATCTTCAATAGGCGCATCTGCAAGGGTCTGCTTGCCCTCAGCTCCGTCTTGAAGGACCTCTTCGTTTCCAGAACTACCCCCGACAGTGTCCTGGAGGACATCCTCATTTTGAGGGGCTTCAGGGGGAGTAATCTCGTCTTGATGATGAAGATCCGCCGCAGCTGTGCTTTGGACATCTTCGTCTTCGGAAGGAGGCTCAACAAGGGTCTGGCTACCCCCAGCTTCCTCCAAGGACTTCTTCCTCGACCGAGTGCCTTCAAACACTCCAGAGGTCGAGACAGCTGCCTTGGTTTTCCTCGGCTGGCTTTTGGATGAAGACGAGAAAATGGCAGTCGTCTTCCGGATTGATGAGGAGTTGGAGACCACGTTGCATGAAGCAACCTTTGGCTCCTCTTCAGCTGACACCTTTGTCCCAAGACGACGTCGGAGAGGTGTCGATGATTGCAGTCATTGGAAGACCGACTGTCTTGGTGGAGCTGCCGCCTTGCAACAGCAGTTGATGGTGACCACCGCACAAGTATGCCCCGTGAGAGGCACATCGTGCTTGTTGGTTGACTCTCCTGACCGGCGCTTGTGAGTGATCACGTTGCGCAGGTCATTGGAGGAGAGTAGTGCCTTCACACCCCCTTCAGACGTATGGCAAGGCCAAACGCCGGGGTGGTCAGGTGAGTGCTGCGCCCCCTGATCTAATACCAAGCAGGCATCACGATCAGTAGTGAGGGAACCACAATATTTGAAGTGACTTGAACGAACCTCAAACGCACAACCAGAGGAGGCGCGGGAGTTCAAGACCACTGAGTTTGCCTCTCCCGACTTGGTTGTGCACGCAGTAGATGCGCCCAAGCGAGATGAGGACTTTGAAGATCGACTCGTTGTTGGTGCAGAAGCACTTGAGTCAACCTTGTACAGCTTGCCATCGGCAGCGCGCGTGATGACGAGCGCGTGCCTCTGGCTGGCTGCTGGCATAGCACGTTTGTGGCGCATGGCCCGTGCCGTCTTAGATTTCTTCGTACCAGCCCGCTGGGGCGCATAGTACTCAGCATCCAAATTCTCCTCGCCATTACAGCGAGTGAGTCTGTCAAAGACAGAGGCCTTTTGTGACGCATCAGAGGTGATGCGCGGGGCATTGGCTGCGCCCCTGCTCCGTCGACGTATCTTTCTCGCCTGAGAGGAAGATAGCTGGGGAACGTGGTCGGCCGCACGCTTCCCCAGGAGAGGGAAGGCTGGATTGCTGCATCCCCTTCAGTGGTGGTGCCCGAGGCGTCGACCTTGCGCACCCAGGCCGTGCGGATCTTCTTCGGCTTTGGTAGCCGCTTCGAAGGACTCGCACTTCCTTCAGAAATGAACTCCTCGTACGCCTGTTGATTGAGGCGTACGACCAGCATCTTGTGGGAGGAGCCCACCTTCACGTCGTCGGCCTGTGACACGACTTTCTCGAAATAGGAGAAAGAAGTCCCCAGCAGAGTCGCCAGCTTGTTTGCCATTAAAATTGTTTGATTGAAACCTTTAATACAAACAGAACAGTGTTACAATGTAGGACTTAGATGTAGTCCTAGGAGTACACTTTTGTTTAAGCTGCGTCCTTAGTGCCAATGGAGCGAGTGGTAATGCGTTGACTCCGTTGACCGGCTGACGACGGTTATCGGTTCTCTGAAGGCGTAGATTGCTCTGGGTGCTGGAGCTTGCTGAGAGGAGGAAGACGTTGAGTGTCTGTATCTGTCTCTCTGATGATTCCTTGTATGTTCGTTGTGGATTCTGTCTGTGTGTGTGAAGGAGAAGATCCCTCTATTTATGGTTTTGTAGGCTGGCTGCTCATGCGCGCATGTAGGATGCGCCGGTGTGTGGGGACGCCACGTGGAAGTTGCTGATAGGGGCGCACAGATGATGCGCCCTGATTGGGAGGTTGAACTCTTCATACTGCTGTTGTGAGCCGACACGTAGCAGAAGAGAAGATCTTTCTGTTGCTGAAATCTTGGACGAGTTGAGTCAAAGGACACATGTCGTCGACTCATGGCCTGAAGATCTCGAATTTGGGGGGGGTAGTGATCTGGTGAGCTGCGCCTTGGATCTGGGTGCAGGAGGAGGCTACGGCTCATAACCTTTAGGAGTTACAAACCATTTAGGGCGCATGGCTTTTGAGGCGCATACAGGTGACCTTCCTTCTGTCTTTCGGGATCAGAGATCAGTCTGGGGCGCATGGCTTTTGAGGCGCATGCAAAGCTTCAACTGGAGACTCTTCTTCTGTCTTTAGGGATCAGTGAAGGGTCTGAGGCGCATGGCTTTTGAGGTGCATGCTGGTTTGGATGCATAGCCGTAGAGGCACATGGTGACGGCCACGTGGCAGTTGCCGTCGGAATAGAGTCATGATGATGCTGACGTTGCCGACGCTTCATTCTCTGAAAAAGCTGTCAACCGTTCAGACTTTGGGAAGCGTGCTGCCAACTCTGGTGCCAGTTCAGCATTTAATGTTTGTGACGTTCGATGGACAGCTGAGTGGGCACATCGGTTGGTGGTCCACTCGGCATGGAGATGTGAGGGGGGGGCGCATCCTCTGTGATGCGCCGGGTACTGTAGGGTGCGTCTTTGTGATGCGCCTGATGCTAGAGGATGCGTCCGTATGATGCGCTGTTTGGCTGGCGCATCCGACATGTCCTTTAATGATGCGGCTGTCTCGCTCCTCGAGTGCTATAAATAGCCGTTTGGCTGAATTCGAGGCGTCCGGTTCATCCATTTAATGCAAATTCATTGCACAGAATTCGGAGAGTCATCCACTTGGCACGTGGGTTTGATTTGCCCGGCCTATAAATAGTGGCATGGAGAGAAGGTTTGCTCCTCATTCCGTCACGTACTTCCAACATGAACTTGGATATGTGGGTGCATTCTGTTGACGAAGTGCTCCCGAGGGTAAAGATGAGACGTCGTGCTGTCTTCGATGCACTTGAAGGTGACTGTTATATCCAAAAGACGGAGTCGAGGGCTTCTGAGGCAGGCGGAAGGTGCCTGTTGCATCCAAAGATAGGGATGTTCGGGCCTCGTCTCCGTTGTTCCGGAAGAGCCGTAGATCGGAATGGTGGTGCTAGGCTCTCTCTTCCTTCAAAGTGGGTGCCGCCCACTTTGATTGTGTTGAAAGCTCCTTGTGCCATGATTTCGATCACGGTCTTCCTTGGTCTTTGGAGGCTCTTTCGAAGCCTCCCCTGGCCACAGCATTTGCGGTGCTCTTCTCTTCCTTGGTTCCAGCCAGAGGGTTAAATGCTTTGCTTGGCGAAGCACTTATCAGGTGAGCCTGGCTGGAAGAGCGACACATAACTGGGCTCTGCTCGGTCAGGTGAGCCTGGTTGGAAGAGTTGCTCATAACTGAGCTACTGAAGGGATGCACATAACTGAGCTGGATGCACATAACTGAGCTGCTGAAAAGATGGTAGGATACGCCTGGCTGGAGGCGCATGACATCTGCTGCGCCTGGCTGACAGCGCATGGTGTCTGCTGCGCCTATCGGAAGGCGCATGGTGGTTGCTGCACCTATCTGGAAGGCGCATGGTGGCTGTTGGCTGTAGATCTAGGATCCTTCCTTTGTAGAAATTCTCCTTTGTACAACCTTTTCTAGACATTTAATAGACTTTTATATATATAAATAAAAAGTCCTTCTTTGATTGTCTATGGCTTATTTGATTAGCTGTCTGAGTTCTGGCGCATAAAATGCCTGGCGCATGGGCTTTCTGGTTGTGAAATTCCATGCTTCTACAGGAATTGGTTTGGTTTGGTTTAGTATGCATTGGAACACCCTAGCTAAACCTCCACCCTCAACACAATATATCATCCCTCATTAAAACCCCACCTAACTTTCTCTCTCCTCATAACTTCCATTAATTTCTTTATCTTCTTCTTCCTTCCTCCATACAACACCAACACAATAGGCAAGTGCACCTTGCCACCAAATAAGTACCATATTTTATTTGTCCATTAGCTAGATTAGGCCATGGTGAACAACATTAGAACTTGGCATTTTGTGATTTGGAGCTTCTATTTTTCTAGATCTAAGTTCTAACCATTTTTGGTTTTTCTTGGTTTTGATCTATTAAACTTAGATTTTTCCTTATTTTGAGGCTTCCATGTGGAAGAGAATTCAATTTTACACAAGTTAGAACTTTAAAAATCTAAATTTGGTTTTGCTTTGGCAAAGATATGAAGATTTGAAAATTAGGGTTCTTGGAGTCTTCCTCTCGGCCTGATGGAGAAGAAGACCTCGGCCTGCGCACTTTAGCGCATGGCCAGACTGCGCAACTCTTCGGCCAGCACTTTGCGCTGGCGCTCCTTAGCTCCAACGCCTTCCTCCCAATGGCGCGCTTGACTGCTGTGCAGCTCGCTCCCCAGCACACTTGACTGCTGCGCAACCCTTCCCTAGCGCGGCTCGTCTCCTGCGTAGCTCAACCCTACGCAACCCGTCCCTAGCGCGGCTCATCTCCAGCGCAGCTCAACCCTGCGCAGCTTGACCCAGTGCAACTTGCTCTCAGCACAACCCGACCCAGCGCAAGCCGACCCTAGCGCAACCCGACCCAGCGCAGTCCTTCCCCTGCGCAGTCCATTCCCCCTTCGCAGTCTGACCCCCTGCGCAACCCACTTGTCCATGGTGATTTGGTTTTATTTTCTTGGACTTGGCTACTCTTTTGTGGATTGAAGTTTGAGATCTTGTTCCACACAACACGACTGTATCGACCAAACACGAACTGGCACGGTTTTTGGTGTTTTGCTTATGACTTGTACGGCTTTCGTGAATTTTGTGATTTATGATCCTAGTGCTTTCTGATCTTCTTGATAGTGACCCGATGGGGTGCGCCCTTAACTTTTAACCTATAATTCATGATTAATCTTGGCTACTGGATAACTTGATAGTGGCCCGTGACGGCGCACTCCTGACGTGTAACTTGTAACCTGACTTGTAACTTGACTTGACTTGATGCTGTGGCTAGCTTAACTCGTATAATCAACTCTGACTCCGTGGGTGTTCATTCTTGCTGCTTTGTGCAATCCACTTGTCTTGTCTTGCATCATGTCTAGGACGTGACTCCCTGGGTGCCACGGTTAGGAATTCGCACTGAATATGGATTAGGCTAATTACTAGATCAAACTATAGTTCATGGAGGATTTCCAGTCACAGGCGATCTCGTTATCTGGGTGCTTTTAAACGGACTTGTAGCCTGCCGACGAGTAGGGCACATTTCCAGCACACTGTCATGTGTTGCACCCTCTAAGTCACCTAAGGGTATATCGTCTCCTGGGCAATGTACCCAACCATACTCTCAACCCGCGAAAGGATAACTGGATAGTCTGCAGGGCTTGGGACTGAAAATTTCTCATTTGCATCTTGTTAGTAATTAGGCTTGTGATAACCCTAGTTAGTTAAGTAGTAAGCCATAGTAATTGCTTGGCCGCTTGTGAATGGATGGTGTCCAGCCCTGTCTAAGTCTCGTCTAGTCCCAGTACCTGGTACTCCTGAATATGATTGTTTTACTTATCTTTAACAATAAATGGGTAGAGACAAAGTGCTATTCAGGCGAAGGGTTACAACCCCGGTCCGTATTTGGTTTACGGGTTGTAACCTGGTTTCCGGAATGGTTCCACGTCCCTAGTCGTTTATTGTCCTGTTGTACTCTCTATTACTTGTATTTTCTTCTATTTTCTTCTATTTTCTTATGTTCTAATATGTTGGCTTTTGTTCTTATTTCGTGGCCTCCTTTGTGGCACTTGCTCTTTTAGGGGTTTGACCCAGCTGGTTTTGTGTGGCCAGATTTCGGAGCAGCACCCGAGGATCTACCGAACTTCCAGCCCAATTGTGGCGACTAGAAGGAACCCGGGCTACGAGTGGGTTTTCTATTTTGTTTCACCCACTACATTATAAAATTATTCTTTTGAGGCGTTTAGCCGACGAGCACCTGTTAGCTCGATGCATCTTTACTTACTGTCTGCCTACGGGCTGTAACATGATTAACAAATCCTAGGGTTGATCATGTATGACTTAACTCTTGCTAGTCCTCGTATTTTGTATGACTAGCTTCATGATCAGCTGAATATGTAATATTTGGGATGCCTTTTATTGTATATTTGGTGGTCTAACATCTTGTAATTATATTACTTGCTTGAGATTGAGACAATAGGCTTGACCTTAAGAGACCGTTGGCTTGTAGTAAACCCTCATATCTAGACAGCCGTGACCGTATAGCGAGGTGGATTCCATTTCAATATACGTAGCTGGCTATGTTCTCCTCCGTTCTCCAGTATTCTGGTTCTGGGGCGTCACATGGTTTAAGTGGTGGCCCATGTAGGTCTTGGCATTCAAGAATGTGAGGGTTTACCTAATAGATGTCTCAATCAGTACTCGTCCTTGATCTCCGTTCATATCCTCTGAATCTCTGGATTCTTGTCCTGATCATGTGCTTGTATCGTTGATCTATCCTGGTCCTTCCTTATTGTTTCCTGTGTCGTCTTCTTCAGCGGTACTGTACCTGACCCCGTCGATCAGTAAGGTGGAGCACTTTCCGTGGACCAGCAACCCGGAGATCAAGCCCAGCATTCCGGAGTAGCCTCCAGAGTTGTACCTACTGGAGGAGAGCCCCCAGTTCATCCCGCCGAGCCTGACGATGGCACCTTGGTAGGTCTCATCAGGACCTTGATAGCTTTCCAGGATCGTAGAGAAGACGCCTTGCACCAGGTAGTGGCAGATGCTTTGACCAGAGGCGGTCATCCAGGGAACAGCGCGGCCAACAGCTTCAAGCGCCTGAACCCTCCCTTTTTTGACGCAGCGAAGATACGATTGCCGCGGACGCTTGGCTTCAGGATACCGAGGTGGTTCTGAAAGCGGCTAGGACACCTGAGAATGAGAAGGTGGCGGTGGTACGCCTATAGTTGCTGGACTTAGCTCGCAGTTGGTGGGCGGCACAGGCCGTGGGATTAGCGGCGCCGGTCACTTGGGCGGTATTTAGAGAAAGATTCCAGACGAAGTATTTCGATGTTGTAGCTCGGTACGACCTGCAGACGAGATTTACCAACTTGAAGCAAGGAGGCAGAACGGTCGACGGTTATGCATCTGAGTTTTCTAGACTCAGTAGGTTTGCCCCCACCTTAGTGGCGACCGAGTTTGATAGGGCCCAGCGGTTCCAGCAGGGGCTGCATTTGGAGATCTTGTTGGCAGTTGAGCAGTTCGAGCACCAGACGTTCGATGCAGTATTGAGGGCAGCTAGGAGGCACGAGTACACCTCCCAGAGGATCGTGGATAGGACCGGAGGTAGGAAGCGATCCAACAATCAGATGCACCAATCATCAGCTCCAGCCCCGGCAGCAAGGGGTTTGACCATTGGAACTCCGAGGCGGGCGGCCTCAGTTACGTCGGTTCAGTATTCAACTCCGACGTACCCGCAGCAGCAGAAGCAGAAGTAGAATTCCGTGATAGGATGTTCTCATTGCGGGAAGCCAGGGCACGTGGTGGCAGATTGTCGCAGGACGCAGGAATTGTGCCTGGCTTGTGGAGCAGCAGATCACAAGATAGGAGCCTGCCCGAATAGGGGTAGTTCGTCCTCTTCCAACCTAACCAGTCCGTCGGTTAGGGGACCCGCACCTATGCAGCAGCAGCAGTACCCGAGGCCATTGTTGCCTCAGGCCCAGGCATTTCATCAACAGAACCAGCAGCAGTACACCCAGGCTCAAGTGCAGAGTAGGCAGAGAGGTTTCCAGCAGAGGGGACCCGCAGCCAGAGGACAAGGTCAGGTCATGATGATGGCTATGGAAGAAGAAGTTGCACCAGGTGAGGTAGTGGCAGGTACTATTCTCGTCAACTCCTCTCCAGCATTGGTATTATTTGATTCTGGTGCATCGCATTCATTCATGTCTGTACGATTCGCAACACGGATAGAATGGGAGCCCGAGTCATTATCAGTGAGGCTCAATATACTTACTGGTAATGGTCTTGTGGGAGTAGATCGAGTGTTTTTCTCGTGTCGGATCGTAGTTAGCGGTAGAGAGTTCCCCGCTAGATTTATAGAATTCCCTATGGCGGACTATGATGTAGTCTTAGGCATGAATTGGTTGAGGAACCAGTATGCTAGGATAGACTGCCATGTTGGCAGGGTTGTCTTTAGTATTCCAGGCGAGCCAGAGTTTTCATTTTCCAGAGGCGCAGTGGAACCATCTTCCCCAGTATTGCGGATGGCAGTAGCAGCAGTACAGTTACCCCGAATAGTTGAAGAGTTTCCAGATTTCTTTTCAGAGAAACTTCCAGGGATACCGCCAGAACGGAAGATCGAGTTCACTATAGATTTGACCCCCGGGACGGCACCAGTATCAGAGCGAGTCTACAGGATGGCGCCTTCAGAGTTGGAGATTTTGTACAAGATGATTGAAGAACTCAGGACCAAGGGATTTATTCGTGCAAGTGGATCGCCTTGGAGAGCCCCGATGCTTCTTGTGAAGAAGAAGGATGGTACGTCCAGGTTACGTGTAGATTATCGTACCTTGAACTCGATGACAATCAAGAACAGATACCCTCTTCCGAGGATAGATGACTTGTTTGATCAACTCAAGGGGGCTTCAGTGTTTTCAAAGATAGACTTGCGATCAGGATACCACCAGATCAGAGTCAGAGAGCAGGACATTCCAAAGACAGCATTTAGATCGAGGTATAGGCATTGGGAGTTCCTTGTTATGCCCTTCGGAGCGACCAATGCGCCAGCTGTATTCATGGACCTCATGAATCTCATTTTCATGCCTTATTTGGATCAGTTCGTGATTGTGTTCCTAGATGATATCTTGGTCTACAGCAAGAGCGAGGCAGAGCACGAGCAGCATCTCAGAATCGTCCTTCAGACGCTTAGAGAGCATCAGTTGTACGCCAAGTTTAGTAAATACGAGTTCTGGCTCGATCGTATTTCGTACTTGGGTCATATCATTACTCGAGGAGGAGTAGAAGTGGATTCCCAGAAGATTATGGCTATCGAGACATGGCCAGTACCTAGCTCAGTGGCGAGGTTCACAGCTTCCTTGGATTAGCCGACTACTACCGGCAATTCGTTTCAGATTTTGAGAGGATTTCCGCGCCGATGACCCAGTTGACCCGCAAGGATTTACAGTTTGCTTGGACAGCAAAGTGCCAGGAATCATTTGAGAAGTTAAAGCGTGGTTTGATAATGGCTCCCATTCTCACACTTCCAGATGGGACCGGAGGATTCACAGTTTATTGCGACGCTTCAGGCAGAGGATTGGGGTGTGTCTTGATGCATCATGGAAAGGTAATATCTTATGCATCACGTCAACTTTGTGATCATGAGAAGAATTATCCGACCCACGACTTGGAAATGGCAGCAGTAGTATTTGCACTTAAGCTTTGGCGGCACTACTTGTACGGAGACAGAGTAGAGATATTTACTGATCACAAGAGCCTGAAGTATGTTTTTACCCAGAAGGACCATAATATGTGGCAGAGAAGATGGCTTGAGCTATTGGTGGACTACAATATAGATTTACAGTATCACCCAGGGAAGGCCAACGTTATAGCAGATACATTGAGCAGGAGAGCCGGAGTTTACTTCCTAACGGCACAACCAGAATTATTGGCAGATCTTCAGAATATGGGAATTGAAGTGGTTCTTCCTACCAATGTGGCGTTGATGGCCAGTCTACAGGTTCAGTCCAGCATAGTTGAGAGGATCCGGATGGTGTAATCTACAGATTCCAAGATTCAGCGACTCAGAGCAGAGTGTGAGGCAGGGAAAAGGCCAGAGTTGTGTATTCATGAAGATTGTACACTTCGGTACGGCACTCGTCTTTGTGTACCCAGTGGAGATATCAGATAGGAGGTCATGGCAGAAGCTCACAGTTCACAGTATTCTATTCATCCCGGTGGTACGAAGATGTATAGAGATATACGTCAGTATTTTTGGTGGAATGGCATGAAGAGGGAGATAGCCCGGTTTGTCTCTCGGTGTTTGGTTTGCCAGCAGGTTAAAGCTGAACATCAGAGGCCCGCTGGACTTCTTCAGCCCTTGCCGATTCCAGAATGGAAGTGGGAGCATGTGACCATGGATTTTGTGACTGGATTGCCTAGATCCCCAGCTGGTCGAGATGCTATTTGGGTTATAGTTGACAGGCTCACGAAAGTGGCTCACTTTCTTCCATTCAGAGTTGGTCAGTCGACGGCCCAGTTGGCAGAGATGTACCTCAGACAGATTGTCAGGCTTCACGGTGTGCCAGTCAGTATCACCTCGGACCGAGATTCAAGGTTTACATCACACTTTTGGCGTAGCTTGCAAGAGAGTTTGGGAACTCACCTTCAGTTTAGCTCAGCTTATCACCCGCAGACAGATGGCCAGTCGGAGCGCACAATCCAGACTCTTAAAGATATGTTGAGATCTTGTACCCTTGACTTCGGCGGTTCATAGGAGGATCACCTGCACCTGGTGGAATTCTCGTACAACAATAGTTTCCAGACCAGTATTCAGATGGCTCCGTTCGAGGCACTATATGGTAGAAAGTGCAGATCTCCGCTATCATGGAACAACATCGAAGAGAGGCAGAGGCTCGGTCCGGAAATGATTGCCCAGACAGTTGAAGTGGTTAGAAGAATCAGAGATCGTCTTCGAGTGGCCCAAGATCGCCAGCGGCATTGGGCCAATGCTCATCGACGTCCCTTAGAGTTTGCTATCGACGACCATGTATTCCTTAGGATCTCGTCTAACCGCGGCGTCATTCGCTTTTGCGTACGGGAAAAGCTTAGTCCTAGGTATATAGGGCCGTTCGATATCCTAGAGCGAGTAGCAGATGTATCCTATCGTCTCGCTCTTCCGCCATCGCTAAGTGAGGTGCATGATGTATTCCATGTGTCCCAATTACGACGGTACATCCCGAACCCGAGCCATATACTGGACCATTCGGAATTGGTTGTTGGTACCAACCTTTCGTATGAGGAGAGGCCCGTGTCTATATTGGACCGGAGAGAGAAAATACTCAAGAACAAGACTATTAGCTTAGTCCGTGTTGCTTTGGGTCATCAATCTCTAGGTGAGTCAACGTGGGAGCGTGAGAACGACATCCGATCGCGATATCCCGACTTGTTTGACTCGTCAGGTATAATATCTTCCTTATGCCTTATGCTTGCCATCCCTTGCTTGCATGTATGATTGTTTGATTGTTTGCTTAGTGTAGCTTAATTGTTGATAGCATAGCTGGCTCTTACATCTCTAAGCATCTTGATTTAAATTTCGAAAACGGAATTCTTTTAAGGTGGATAGAGTTGTAATGCCCGTATTTCGGAATACGTATTTTGATTAGGCATATATGTATTTTGGACCTGTATTTTTTCTCAGATCATGGCCTGTAATTGTGTTTTGGACCTGGCTTGGTTTTATTTTGTAGAGAAGGAATTGGTTTGGTTTGGTTTAGTATGTATTGGAACACCCTAGCTAAACCTCCACCCTCAACACAACATATCATCCCTCATTAAAACCCCACCTAACTTTCTCTCTCCTCATAACTTCCATTAATTTCTTCATCTTCTTCTTCCTTCCTCCACACAACACCAACACCATAGGCAAGTGCACCTTGCCACCAAATAAGCACCCCATTTTATTTGTCCATTATCTAGATTAGGCCATGGTGAACAATATTAGAACTTGGCATTTTGTGATTTGGAGCTTCCATTTTTCTAGATCTAAGTTCTAACTATTTTTGGTTTTTCTTGGTTTTGATCTATTAAACTTAGATTTTTTTTTTCCTTGCTTTGAGGCTTCCATGTGGAAGAGAATTCAATTTTACACAAGTTAGAACTTTGAAAATCCAAATTTGGTTTTGTTTTGGCAAAGATATGAAGATTTGAAAATTAGGGTTCTTGGAGTCTTCCTCTCGGCCTGATGGAGAACAAGACCTCGGCCTGCGCTCTTTAGCGCATGGCCGGACTGCGCAACTCTTCGGCTAGCGCTTTGCGCTGGGCTGACTTGCGCTGGCGCTCCTTAGCTCCAGCACCTTCCTCCCAATGGCGCGCTTGACTGCTGCGCAGCTCGCTCCCCAGCGCACTTGACTGCTGCGCAACCCGTCCCTAGCGCGGCTCGTCTCCTGCGCAGCTCGCCCTCACGCAACCCAATTCCAGCACAGCTCAACCCTGCGCAGCTTGACCCAGCGCAACCTGCTCTCAGCACAACCTGCTCTCAGCGCAACCCGACCCAGCGCAAGCCGACCCTAGCGTAACCCAACCCAGCGCAGTCTATCCCCTGCGCAGTCCATTCCCCCTGCGCAGTCTGACCCCCTGTGCAACCCACTTTGCCCATGGTAATTTGGTTTTATTTTCTTGGACTTGGCTACTCTTTTGTGGATTGGAGTTTGAGATCTTGCTCCACACAACACGACTGTATCGACCAAACACGAACTGGCACGGTTTTCGGTGTTTTGCTTATGACTAGTACGGCTTTTGTGAATTTTATGATTTATGATCCTAGTACTTTCTGATCTTCTTGATAGTGACCCGATGGGGTGCGCCCTTAACTTTTAACCTATAATTCATGATTAATCTTGGCTACTGGATAACTTGATAGTGGCCCGTGGTGGCGCACTCCTGACGTGTAACTTGTAACCTGACTTGTAGCTTGACTTGACTTGATGCTGTTGCGATAGCTAGCTTGACTCGTATAATCAACTCTGACTCCGTGGGTGTTCATTCTTGCTGCTTTGTGCAATCCACTTGTCTTGTCTTGCATCATGTCTAGGACGTGACTCCCTGGTTGCCACGGTCAGGGATTCGCACTGAATATGGATTAGGCTAATTACTAGATCAAACTATTGTTCATGGAGGATTTCCAGTCACAGGCGATCTCGTTATCTGTGCGCTTTTAAACGGACTTGTAGCCTACCAACGAGTAGGGCACATTTCCAGCACACTGTCATGTGTTGCACCCTCTAAGTCACCTAAGGGTATATCGTCTCCTGGGAGATGTACCCAACCATACTCTCAACCCGCGGAAGGAAAACTGGATAGTCTGCAGGGCTTGGGACTGAAAATTTCTCATTTGCATCTTGTTAGTAATTAGGCTTGTGATAACCCTAGTTAGTTAAGTAGTAAGCCGTAGTAATTGCTTGGCCGCTTATGAATGGATGGTGTCCAGCCCTGTCTAAGTCTCGTCTAGTCCCAGTACCTGGTACTCCTGAACATGATTGTTTTACTTATCTTTAAAAATAAATGGGTAGAGACAAAGTGCTATTCAGGCGATGGGTTACAACCCCGGTCCTTATTTAGTTTACGGGTTGTAACCTGGTTTCCGGAATGGTTCCACGTCCCTAGTCGTTTATTGTCCTGTTGTACTCTCTATTACTTGTATTTTATTCCATTTTCTTTTGTTCTGATATGTTGGCTTTTGTTCTTATTTCGTGGCCTCCTTTGTGGCACTTGCTCTTTCTGGGGTTTGACCCAGCTAGTTTTGTGTGGCTAGATTTCGGAGCAGCACCCGAGGATCTACCGAACTTCCAGCCCAATGGTGGCGACTAGAAGGAACCCGGGCTACGAGTGGGTTTTCCATTTTGTTTCACCCACTACATTGTAAAATTATTCTTTTGAGACGTTTAGCCGACGAGCACCTGTTAGCTCGATGCATCTTTACTTACTGTCTGCCTACGGGCTGTAACATGATTAATAAATCCTAGGGTTGATCATGTATGACTTAACTCTTGCTAGTCCTCGCATTTTGTATGACTAGCTTCATGATCAGCTGAATATGTAATATTTGGGACGCCTTTTATTGTATATTTGGTGTTCTAACATCTTGTAATTATATTACTTGCTTGAGATTGAGACAATAGGCTTGACCTTAAGAGACCGTTGGCTTGTAGTAAACCCTCATATCTAGACAGCCGTGACCGTATAGCGAGGTAGATTCCATTTCAATATACGTAGCTGGCTATGTTCGCCCCCGCTCTCCAATATTCTGGTTCTGGGGCGTCACATCCATGAAGCAAGTTGTACTTGCCTAAGCCTCCTGTTAGGTGGAGGAGTAATGAAGGAAGAAGAAGAATTAATGAAGAAGTAAATGAGAAGAGAGAAGGGGTATGCGGCTAATAAAGGAAGAGAGGGGTGGTAGGTAGGGGTTTGCATTCCAACCCAAACCGAACCCGATGCATGCCAGAACCATGAAATGCTAACTAACTCATGTCAATGCAGAACCCAAGGCTAGCCAATCAGGACAAGTCTATATACAGGTCCGAGATTACGTACACGTATAACAAAATAAGTAATACGAACTACAGGCGTTACAACTCTATCCACCTTAAAAGAATTCCATCCTTGGAATTTAATTAAGATGCTAGAGAGGCAAGGACAAGCTATACTAAGCAATCAATCAAGCAATCATTCATGTAAGCAAGGAAATCGAGGGCATAAGGCATAAGAAGACATTATACCTTACAAGTCAAACAGGTCAGGATATCGCGATCGGATATCATCCTCACGCTCCCACGTTGACTCACCCAAAGAGTGATGACCCCAAGCAATACGGACTATCTTAATAGTCTTGTTCTTAAGTATCTTCTCTCTCCGGTCCAATATAGATACGGGCCTCTCCTCATACGAAAGGTTGGTACCAACAACCAATTTCGAATGGTCCAGGATATGGCTCGGGTTCGGGATATACCGTCGTAGTTGGGATACATGGAACACGTTATGCACCTCCCGTAACGACGGCAGAAGAGCGAGACGATAGGATACATCACCAACTCGCTCCAGAATATCGAACGGCCCTATATACCTAGGACTAAGCTTTCCCCGTACGTCGAAACGAATGACGCCACGGTTGGGCAAAATCCTCAGAAATACATGGTCGTCGACAGAAAACTCAAGGAGACGCCGATGAGAATCGGTCCAATGACGCTGGCGATCTTGTGCGACGTGAAGATGATCTCTAACTTTTTGACCACCTCAACTGTCTGAGTAATCATTTCCGGACGAGCATCTGCCTTTCACCAACATCATCCTATGCTAGCGGGGATCTGCACTTCCTACCATATAGTGCCTCGAACGGTGCCATTTGTATACTGGCCTGGAAACTGTTGTTGTACGAAAACTCCACCAGGTGTAGGTGATCTTCCAACGAACCACTGAAGTCGAGGGTACAAGATCTCAACATATCTTCCAAGGTTCGTATGGTACGCTCCGACTGAGCATCTGTCTGCGGATGATAAGCTGAGCTGAACTGGAGGTGAGTTCCCAAACTCTCTTACAGACTGGACCAAAAGTGCGACGTAAACCTTGAATCTCTGTCTGAGGTGATACTGACTGGTACTCCATGCAACCTGACTATCTGCTTGAGATACCTTTCTACTAAGTGTGCCGTCGACTGACCAACTCTGAATGGGTGAAAGTGAGCCACCTTCATGAGCATGTCTATAATTATCCAAATAGTATCTCTACCGGCCGGGGACCTAGAAAATCCAGTCACAAAATCCATGGTTATATGCTCCCACTTCCATTTTGGAATCGGTAAAGGTTGAAGAAGTCCTGCTGGCCTCTGATGTTCAGCTTTAACTTGTTGACAAACCAAACATCGAGAGACAAACCGGGCTATCTCTCTCTTCATGCCATTCTACCAAAAGTGCTGATGGATATCACGGTACATCTTCGTACCACCGGGATGAATGAAATATTGTGAACTATGAGCTTCTGCCATGATCTCCTGTCTGATATCTCTACTGGGTACACAAAGACGCCTCCCATGTCGAAGTGTACCATCCTTATGGATACATAGTTCTGGTCTTTGTCCTGCCACACACTCTGCTCTGAGCCGCTGAAGCTTGGAATCTGTTGACTGTGCCATCTGGATCCTCTCAATTATAGTGGACTGAACTTGCATGCTGGCCATCAATGCCACATTGATAGGAAGGACAACTTCTATACCCATCTTCTGAAGATCTGCTAATAACTCTGGTTGCGTTGTGAGGAAATAAACCCCGGCTCTTCTGCTCAATGCATCTGCAACAACGTTGGCCTTCCCAGGATGATACTGCAGGTTGATATCATAATCCACAAGTAGCTCTAGCCACCTTCTCTGACGAATGTAGAGATCCTTCTGGGTGAATACATACTTTAGGCTCTTGTGGTCGGTAAAAATCTCTACCTTATCTCCATACAAGTAGTGTCTCCAAAGCTTAAGTACAAACACTACTGCTGCCAACTCCAAGTCATGGGTTGGATAATTCCTCTTATGATCACAAAGTTGGCGTGACGCATAAGCTATTACCTTCCCATGCTGTATCAAAACACATCCTAAACCTCTGCCTGAAGTGTCACAATATGCTAAAAATCCTTCGGTCCCATCTAGAAGCGTGAGAATGGGTGCCGTCATCAAACCTCGCTTCAACTTCTCAAAAGAATCCTGACATTCTGCTGTCCAAGCAAACCGTACATCCTTGCGGGTCAACTGGGTCAATGGCGCTGAAATTCGAGCAAAGTCTGAAGTAAATCGTCGGTAGTAGAGGGCCAAGCTAAGAAAATTGTGAACCTCTACAACTGTGCTAGGTACTGGCCATGTCTCAATGGCTACTATCATCTAGGGATCCACTTCTCCTCCTTCTCTGGTGATGATATGACCTAAGTAGGAAATACGATCGAGCCAGAACTCGTATTTACTAAACTTGGCATACATCTGGTGCTCTCTGAGAATCTGGAGGACAACTCTGAGATGCTGCTCATGCTCCGCTTCACTCTTGCTGTAGACCAGGATGTCGTCTATGAACACAATCATGAACTGATCCAAATATGGCATGAAGATACGATTCATGTGGTCCATGAATACGGCCGGCGCATTGGTTGCTCCAAATGGCATAAAAAGGAACTCCCAATGCCCATATCTAGATCTGAAAGCTGTCTTCGGGATGTCCTGCTCTCTGACTCTGATGATGGTACCCTGATCGCAAGTCGATCTTCGAGAATACGGCCACCCCCTGAGTTGATCAAACAAGTCATCTATCCTCGGGAGAGGGTATCTGTTCTTGATTGTCACTGAATTCAAGGTACGATAAACTACACATAACCTGGACGTACCATCCTTCTTTTTCACAAGAAGCATCAGGGCTCCCCAAGGCGATCCACTAGCACGAATGAATCCCTTGGTTCTAAGTTCTTTAATCATTTTGTACAATATCTCTAACTCTGACGGCGCCATCCTGTAGAATCTCTCCGACACTGGGGCTGTCCCTGGGATCAAGTCTATGGTGAACTCGATCTCTCGCTCTGGCAGTATTCCTGGAAGCTCTTCTGGAAAAATATCTGGAAACTCTTTAACAATCCGGAGTAGCTGCACTGCTGCTACTGCCATCCGCAATACCGAAGGAGAAGGTTCAACTTTGCATTAGAAAAAGAAAAACTCCGGCTCGCCTGGAATGCTAAAAACAACCCTACCAATATGGCAGTCTATCCTAGCATACTGGTCTCTCAACCAATCCATCCCTAAGACTACATCATAATCGGCCATCGGGAACTCTATCAATCAGGCGGAGAATTCTCTACCGCTAACTACAATCCGACACGAGGAAAATACTCTATTTACTCCCACAAGACCGTTACCTGTAAGTATATTGAGCCTTACTGATAATGACTCGGGCTCCAGTCCTATCCGTATCGCGAATCGTACAGACATAAATGAATGCGATGCACCAGAATCAAATAACGCTGATGCTGAAAAGAAGTTGACGAGAATAGTACCTGCCACTACCTCACCTGGTGCCAATCCTTCTTCTCCCATGGTCAAAGCCAACACTTGACCATGTCATCTGGGTGCGGGTCCCCTCCGCTGAAAACTTCTCTGGCAATTTTAGGTCTGAGCTTGGACTTGGGCATACTGCTGCGGTCTCTGCTGCTGGAATGCCTGGGCCTGATGCGGTAAGGGCCTCAGAAATGGGTACTGTTGCTGCTGGACTGGTACGGGGGCTGGCCCCCTAACTGAAGGACTAGAGAAGGTTGATGAAGATGAACTCCCCCTGAACGGGCAGTTCCCAATCCTGTGGTCCGGGGCACCACAAACCATGCACAAACCCTGTGCTCTTCGACACTCTGATACCACATGTCCTGGCTTTCTGCAGTGTGAACATCCCACTACAAAAGAGTGCTTCTGCTTCTGCTACTGAGGGTACGTCGGAGTTGAATGTTGAACCGACGTCATTGAGGCCGCCCGTCTCGGAGCTCCAATGGTCAAAGCCCTAGCTGCCGGGACTGGTGCTGAAGACTGATTCATCTGGCTGTAGGATCGCTTCCGACCCCCGGTCCTATCCACGATCCTCTGGGAGGTATACTCATACCTCCTCGCTGCTCTCAACACTGCATCAAAAGTCTGATGCTCAAATTGTACTACTGCCAGTAAAATCTTCAGGTAGAGTCCCTGCTGGAACCGCTGGGCTATGTCGAACTCGATCGCTACCAAGGTGGGAGCAAACCGACTAAGTCTAGAGAACTCGGCCGTATATCCATCGACCGTCCTGCCCATCTGCTTTAAATTAGTGAACCTCGTCTGTAGATCGTACCGAGCTACAGCATCGAAGTACTTGGTCTGGAATCTCTCATGAAATAATGTCCAAGCAATAGGTGCCACTAATCCAACGGCCTGCGTCGCCCACCAGCTGTGGGCTAGATCCAATAACTGCAAGCGTACTACGGCCACCTTTTCGTCTTTTGGAGTCCTGGCTGCTTCTAGAATCACATTTGTATCCTGCAGCCAAGCATCAGCAGCGATAGCATCTTCACTGCCGTCAATGAACGGAGGGTTCAGGCGCCTGAATCTGTTGGCCGCACTATTACCTGGATGACAACCTCTGTTCAGAGCATCTGTCACTGCCTAGTGCAATGCATCTCTTTGACGATCTTGAGAAGCTAACAATGTCCTGATGAGACCCATCAAGATGCCATCATCAGGCTCTAGAGGCTGGACGGGCTGAACTGGTGGCTCTTGACCCCCAGTAGACATGACTCTGGAGGCTACTCCTGAATGCTGGGCTTGATCTCTAGGTTGCTGCTGGTCCACGAGAGGTGCTCCGCCTTGTCGATCGGTAGGACCCGGAACAATGTCGCTGAAGAAGACGACATAGGAAACAATAAGGAAGGACCAGGACAGATCAAAGATACAAGCATGTGATCAGGTCAAGAATCCAGGGATTTAGAGGATACGAGCAGAGATCAAGGGCGAGTACTGATTGAGACATCTATTCGGTAAACCCTCACATATCTTGATTCACAAGACCTACATGGGCCACCACTAAAACCATGTAACGCCCCAGAACCAGAATACTGGAGAGCGGGGGCGAACATAGCCAGCTACGTATATTGAAGTGCAATCCACCTCGCTATACGTTCACGACTGTCTAGATACATGAGGATTTAATTACAAGCCATCAATCTCTTAAGGTCGCGAACAAGCCTATTGTCTCAATCTCAAGCAAGTAATAACAGTTACAAGATATCAGAGCACCAAATATACAATAGTAAGGCGTCCCATATATTACATATTTGGATGATCATGAAGCTAGTCGTACAAGATGTCAAGACTAGCAAGAGTTTCAGTCATACATGATCAACCCTAGGATTTGTCAATAATGTTACAGCCCGTAGACAAACATTAAATAAGGGTACAATACGAGCTAACACGTGCTCGCCGGCTAAATGCCTCAAAAGAATATTTATACAATAAAGTGGGAGAACAAAAGAACCCACTCGTTGCCAGGGTTACGCCTGGTGGTCACCATCTGGCTGGAAGGTAGGTAGATCCCCTGGAGCTGCTCCGATATCTGGCCATATAAAACCAGCTGGGTCAGACCCCAAAAAGAGCAAGTGCCACAAAGGAGGCTTCACTTTGGAACTAAAACCAGCATATAATAAATGGATATTAAAGATAATTATATATAAGGAAAACTGATAATAACAGAGCCAACAACAGTGAATTGAGTGCGAGAAAACTATTCAGGTAGCCACGTCGCAACCCTTAAACCAAACAAGGACCGGGGTTGTAACCCTTCACCTGAATAGAAACCCGTCTCAAATTCTTATTGGTAAGTAAAACACTACGAGCATGACGTGGGGTGCAATAAGACAATAAACGAAGAGAGGACACAGAACTACTCCGGGATCCAGGTTATAACCCTTAAACCAAATAAGGACCGGGGTTGTAACCCTTCGCCTGAACAGAACTTGGCACCTGATCATTATTGTTAAGGTAAGCATACATAATCATGTTATTGAAGTAACCAGGTACCGGGACAGGACAAGACTTAGACTCTATCCAACATTCACGGCCAAGAAAATAAGTACGACTTGATACTTTAACTAACTAGGGTTATCACAGACCTAGTTACTAGCAAGATGAAATAAAATTATTCCAACAGCCACAAGCTCTGCAGACTATCCAAGTTATCCAGACGTAATTAGGGGATTGAATTCATGTGGGTACATCATTCAAGAAACGCATGTACCCTTAAGTAGCTTGGTGGGTGCAACACATGACAGTTGTAGGCCTCAAAAATGAAGTCACGCTGAGTTGATCAGAACAAGTCACGCAGAGTGATCCAAGAAGCAGCACAAAAGATACGCTAAGTTCTGCCTGGCCATTTCCTTTAGAAGTCACGCAGAGACAGCTCAGCCATACGTCAGAATCATAATGACTGACAACACAACAGTCGAGAAACGTCTCCTCGTATGCCACGTATGCACAGAACTCGAGAGATCACAACCGTCTTTTACGTGATTTTCGAAATCTTCCTTAGCAAGACTCACTCTTCACCAAGTTGGCGTGACTTTGGGTCTTATCTTCATTTAATGCGGCTGACAATATAATCAATGTCAGACAGCTGGTGGTTTGCGTGGATTCTGAACCTTCTCCTTCCTCAAAATATTGCGTAACTTTTGAGTTATTCTTCTCAAAGCCTGCGTGAATTCTGAAGTATTCTTCTTCAAAGCTTGCGTGGATTTCGCCTTCAACGAGTCTGCGTCAACGAATCTGCGTAGATTTTTGCCTTCAGCAAGTCAGCGTGGATTTCATTTCAACTGGAGTACGTGGCAGCCATGCCACCGATCTCTCTCTCACGTGCCCAGTAACTTGCACACGACCCATGCACTGATGCCATGTGTCCAACAGTTACGGGCCACGTCCAGTAACTACTCACTAACCCTGCGTGTATTTAGAGTCTGCGTGACTTTTCAAGTGCACTAGTGGTGAGGTAGTTATCTTTTCAGTTACTGTTTTGACTCTATAAATAGAGTTCTTTTTCTCATTCATTGTACAGATACATTGATATCTACTGTCAAAATTTTGAGAGCTTTTCTTCTTCGCATAGTCCAAGGGATAAAGCGATCGTCTTCTAGATCGGATTCCTACAGTTGTAATTTTCCCAGAAACACAATAAATAAAGAGAATTTTTTTATGGAAAACAAATTGGCGACTCTGCTGGGGACAACCATCTCCTCTTCTGAGATGGTAACAACTCAATACGACACTTCGTCAATCGGCTCGACGAAGAAGGTGATGACGATCAAATTCGATCAACTCGCCTATGAAGAAATGCAGCGGGCTAAGGGTGGCAAGCCCACTACAGCCTCCATCATCACTGCCAAGTCGAAGGGACACTCTGTCTATGTCCCTAAGAATCAGTTGGCAGTCAATGGTGAAGTCTCTGCCACAGTGTCTACTCCTAACACTGGCAAGAACTCCACTGCAAGCACGCACACTCTTGTGCGCTCGAAGATGACAGTAACTAAAAGTCACGCTGACAGTACTGGCTCCTTAGCCGAATCTGTTCCAGCGTGCAAATTCAACTCTAAAAGTCACGCTGACAGTACTGGCTCCTTAGCCTAATCTGTTTCAGCGTGCAAATTCAACTCTAAAAGTCACGCTGACAGTACTGGCTCCTTAGCCGAATCTGTTCCAGTGTGCAAATTCAACTCTAAAAGTCACGCTGATAGTACTGGCTCCTTAGCCAAATCTATTCCAGTGTGCAATCCCGCATTCAAAAGTCACGCTGACAGTACTGGCTCCTTAGCCAAATCTGTTCTAGCGTGTAATTCTAAAATCAAAAGTCACGCTAACAGCTCTGGTTCTTTAGCCAAATCTGTTTCAGCGTGTATTTCATCAGAGAAGAATAGCTCCTTAGTTATCTCTTCTTCTTCATCGAGTTCTACTAGAACTGGGGGTGGTCTTCCACACAAAGTCCCTTCGAAAAGGAATAACTCTTTAGTTGTTTCTTCTGCTCCTGTAGTTTTTACTTCAGGAACAGCTTTAACTGATACTTTTGTTAGTCAAAGGAAATGAGATGGTCATTTGACTACTCTTCCTTCTGGACATTCTATGTCTCAAAATCTGAATGAGTCTAAGAAGAAACATTCCTTAATGTCTTCTTCTTTGATTTCTTCAAATTGGGCACAGAATCTGTCCATTAAAGAGGGTCTGTTACCAACTCCTAATCAAGGGAGTGGTTTAACTCTTCCTTCTCTGCAAATATCCAGATCAATGGAAGGAAAACTCTATGTTTCCAAAATTAATATGTTACCTTCCACTGATTTAAGAACAAAACTCAGCACTTCTGGTGTTAAGAAACCATACCAATTGGATATGAAGATAAAAGATCCAGATGCAGAGTATGCAAGAAATTATGTGGCTCACATTAATCACTCTTTGTATAATCAAGAGCCATCAAGACCCAAGAACAGAAAGTATACTCCTCAATCTTCACAAACAGATTTACGGGAATATCTTCAACAGAAGAGAAGGAGTAATTCTATATCAAAGGAACATGTTGAATGTGACTTCTATCCAAGAGTCATAATTCAGTACAGATGTGAATCAACAGTTCAAGACCATGGTGATCATGAATGTGACTTTCGGCCAAGAGTCACAATGCAATGCAGATGTCAAAATAAACGACAGTCTGTCTTTAATAGGATTCAGTATGAACCTATGCCTGATGAAGATGAGCCTTTGTTTGCCTCTGTCAACATGACTTCTCGGGACACCGGGGGTAGAGTTGATAGTCCAGATGGAGTATATAGAAACACCAGAGCAAGAGTCCTGGCTTCTAGTCAAAGAAATTTGATCCCTGAAATTGATTCTGAATTTCTTGGAGAATCTAACTTCCCACCTCTTCCTACTGGGGGTAATTCTCCTATAGTTGACTTTGATACACGAAGCAATGATTCAGAGCATACAACATCCACTAGTTCATCAATAATCCCTCATACAGTCACAACTTACATGGTTGATAGGAATACTGATGAACCTTCTTCTTCCTTGACTCCTCAAGATCAAAGAATTGCTTCTTTGGAACAGCAAATGAAGTCTATGACTGACACAATGAAGTCGATGTATGAACTCATGACAGCTCAGTAGCAAAATCGACAGACTGTATCAGATGCCATACCAGTTGATACTGATATAAGTCCAGTACAAGTTCCTCCAGCAGTACAATCCAATACTCCTGGACCAGCTCGACCAAATCCTAGTCTCTCTGGAGCTGGGGGTAGTGCTTACAATGCTGTTCCTCCTCCCAACTATTCTCTACAAGCCACAACTCCACAATCTTCGGGAGTTATCTCTGAAGAATTGAAGAATCTCAAAACTCAATTCGAGGCATTCAAACAGAAGGATGGTTTACAAAGGTTAGGCATCAAGCAGCCTTATCCGATAGAATGGAAGCAAGTATCATATCCTCCTAAATACAAGCCTCCTACTATCTCATTCTATGATGGAACCACTTCTCCAAGTCAGTTTATCAATCACTTTGAAGTGATGACTGATCAACTACAATCAAGTGATGCCCTCCTTACTCGGGTATTTATTGAATGTCTCAAGGGAACGGCTTATGAATGGTATAGAAGTCTCCCAGATGGAAGTATTACCTCATTTGCTGGTTTCCAACAGATATTTCTTGAAAGGTTCTATGAAGGGCTTAATGACATGACTATGTCTGCTCTTATTAGAATCAAGCAGAAAAATAATGAATCTACAGAGGAATACATTAAACGGTTTCGAACAGAAGCTCTGAAGATGCCTCTTGGAACTCCTGATGCTGTCACCATTGACACGTGCAAATCAAACTTGTTGCCAATCATCAGTATGTGGACAGGGTCCACTCAATTTCAAGATTGGCCTTCCTTCATAGTCAGTGCCAAAGCTGCAAAAATCAGTGCTAAAACCTTCAAAGGTTTAGGAGTGCAGATGACTCCTAAAGAAACAGGACAAGGTGCTAACAATAAAAATAATGCTCGTAAAGGAAAAGAAACTCTTGAAGTTAATCTTCAGAGCAAAGATGTATCAAATGTTCAAACTTCTGCCTCTACAACTCAACAATCAAGAACACCTCGCCCCAGAGAAGAATATTCTTTTGATGACGACGATGTCCTTGGTATCTTTGAATGTCTGCTGAAAGGTAATAAAATACAATTACCAGAGATCAAGAAACCTGATGAAGCTGGTAAGACAGATCATCCCAAATACTGTCCATGTCACAGAATGCTGGGTCACACAATTCGTACATGTTATGTATTGAAAGGAAAGATCCAAGAAATGATTAAATCTGGAGCTATCTCTCTTACTCCAAAAGAGAAGACCGTCACCTCCAACGTCGTCTCTATGCAATTTGGAGATTTCCCTCCTCAACTCCTTGAAAGTGGGATTGTTCCTATTCCCAAGGCAACTCTTGACATAGTGAATCTTCCTCCTCCACAGTCTGAAGGATTAGTGCCAATCACTTTGGAAATAGGGGAAATCATGTGGATCCATCCTGATCTAGTGGCAGATTTTGAATCGCCTTCTCCTCAAAAGATTTCTTCTCAAAAATCCAAGAAGGCTGGAAAGATCAAGTCATGTCATATGACTTCTCTTGGGTCTACCTCTGACACAGAGCCAAAAGACAAAGAAGAAGCACTTGTTAGTGCGACTCGAACGGGGAAACCTTACCTAAAGGATTATTCTAAAAATCCTGAAGATCCTACTGATATCCCTTCAGATGCTAAAGATGTTCCTAACGTTCCTCCTGAAGAAGAATCATCTACTGAACCTGTTCCTCCCAAGCCTACGGCTCTGGAGAAAGGCAAACAACAGGCTCGGTTTGATAAGCCAATCAAGAAGTCTTCTCCTCTTGGACTTCAGAAGCCTTACAACTTCGACATTTTGGCTCAACTTGCTAAATACTCCAGCTAGAATGTCCCTTTTTGAACTTCTACGTCTTTCCAAAGAGACTCGGGAGACGTTAAGTGAAGCACTTCTACAAGCTGACTCTTGTCTTGCATAATTGAAGAAGCCGGATGCGGAACCTGCCACTTGCTTATATTGCAACAGTGTACTGAAGATTATCCCAAATATCACCTTTACACAAGACGACATGTTACTGGAGGATAATCGACATGACCGACCTCTCTACTACACTGGTTATATTGATACGATGAAGATAGATCGTATCCTCATTGACCCAGGGTCTGCTATAAGCATAATGCCAAAGAGTTTGTTGGATGAACTAAAAATCCCTCTTCACAAGCTCTCCAAGACGGTTACTACTATCTTGGGATTCAATCAAAGCCGAAGTGAGCCTTTGGGAAAGATTCAGCTGAAGCTTCAGATAGGCGATTTCAGATCTAAAGTCACTTTCTATGTGATCGAGATCGCGGGATCCTATAATCTTCTTCTGGGGAGGCCCTTTCTTCATGAAAATAATGTGGTGCCCTCTACTCTTTATCAATGTTTTAAATACATTGATAATAATGGAAGAGTACAAAAAGAAGTTGCTGATATAAATCCCTTCCATAGGGTTGAAGCTTATTTCAACGATTCTCGAATGTACAAAGAAGAGTATACAAGGATCATACAAGCTATGGAGAAAGAAGATGCACAAAGTGAGACTTTAATAATCCCTGTTAAAAGTCGAACTACTCAGCAACAATCTCCTAAACCCTCTGGAGAAGATTCTTTCATCATTCCAGTGAGTGGACGGATCTCTCCGTTACCTCAGTCATCTACTTAAAATACACTGATCATTCCTGTCAGTGGGCGTACTACAGTTCCTGTACCTTCACAAGATACTCTGCTAATTCCAGTTGGAGGGCGGACTACTCTTCCTACTCAAACTTCAAGGGAGCTCACCTCTTCTGAGCCATTTGTTATCGGTCTTAATCGAAACAAAACTTCTTCTTCTTCTCCCCCTTTAGTCATTGACTTGGCTAAAATCTCTAAGGCTCAGCCTTCTCCCAATGTAAATATTGCTGCTTTTACATTTAATGAAAAGTCTCTACCTTTGCAGTACGTTGATGTGTGTAATTATGTTCATAGTTATTTACATCTGTTAGATGACTTGAACACAATAACCATAGGAGTTGTACAGACTGTTCATACAGATGTATCTCTAGAACCTGTACAATCTTCATACTTTCTAGTTCCCAGCAGAAAGCCAGGAGACATTCCAATATTCTTCTACAAAGGGCCTCAAAATCCTTCTGATCTTGAAGATGATGACAAAAATGATGATACTGGAAGATTACAACTACGTCGTTATAGTCAGCAATCTAGAGACATCATCAAAAATATGGGCTATGACTTCAGGACTGGCCTCAATAATAGAAAAGGAAGAAAAATACCTGTCCGGATTCCTCCTTTGAAATATGGAAGGACGAAATACGGATTGGGTTATACTGCTCCTACTCCTTTCATCAATGTTATCCATGAAGATCCTTAGTCTGACGAAGATAAGAGATCTGATTCTTTTAGTACTACTTCTTGGGATTCCGATACGAGTATCGGTGACTTCTATTGCAACCTTCTGTCTTCCAATATGGTTTCTATTGACTGTTTTGAAAAATGATTCATATTTGACGGTTCATCCGTTCATCTGACGGCTTGACCGTTCATTAATACCTGATGGTTCGTCCGTTCATCTATCCGACGGTTCGTCCGTTCATTATAATCTGACGGTTAACCCGTTCATTCATCTAGTCTTTTGATTTCCGAGTCTAAAGATCATGAAAAATTGAATTTAAAGATATTTTTATGTCTGAATTCTATTTTTTCCAATCAGTATTAAACTAAGATCATTTCTGGTTTAATATCATTTGATAGAATTACAAAGTTCGTTTGCATATTCTATTCTACTGAAATATGTCATGTATTATTTACCTCTGAACATATTTTCTATGAATCTATCATTTTCAAAACAGCAAAACCAAAAGTCAGATCAAGGATTTTCATTTACTCTCATTCCAGAATCAAAACATGAAATACAAGTGAAAGTGAAAATAAAAAAAGTTCACTTATTTGGAGTTATCAGCTCCCTAATACGATCTAGAACAGCAGTCAGTTTCTCTTCATGAGTTTTTCTAACTCGTTCTGCTGCTATAATTGAAACATTCTATTCATCAAAAGTAATGATGGTAGACTGGCGACGGCTGACTTCTTCAATCTGTTCCGCCTGCATCCGTTCTCGTTCCTTCCGAAGAGTCTCATAGTGTTCAACTTCAGAGATATAAGTAGTAGCAACCTCAGCTTGATCTGCTTCCATGACAGTAATGCGCTCTTGAAGACGAGCTAATTCCTCTTTCAATTTTTTCAGTTCTTCAGCCTTGGATGCTTTATCCTTCTCCAGAAGCTCTACTCTTTGACGAATAGCTAATATTTCTTCACCCTTTTCTACTAATTTCTCAGTAGAAGAGGCAAGGAATGCTTCAAGAGCTGCTTGTTGGGATTGTGCTTCATGCTCTAGTTGACTAATTTCAGTTGCAGTTAAAGATTGAAGATCTTCCTTCTTAGTCTCCCAGTACTTTCGGATAGTTACTTCTAACTCATCCAGGAGATGTTTGAAGAAAATGCACTGAGATTCACAACCAGCATGATGCAGCGTCATGAGAGGGAACTTAACCATAGTTCAAAGATCAGAAAATGGCATAGCTTCATCCTTCAAGAAACGTCTGGAAAATGTATCTAGATATGAGTAAATGATATCTGAATATATTCCTAGAGTTCTTGTTAACCCAGTCTCAAATCCAGGAGTCGCTGTTATCATGGAAGAAGAAGCTTGAATATTCTCTATCCTCGGAACAGAAGTATGTGCCATCGGAGAAGTTAAGTGTGAATTCCCTTCATCGGCATCAGCCTGGATAAGCGGAGCATGAGTCGAACTCATTGCTGCAGCAGTTCCTATAGTTAAAAGAAAAATGTAATCGGCATTTAAAGAAAGAAAGAAGCAGCGGAAATAGAATTTGAAATAAAGTTCTACCTGGCTGAGGTTCATACTCGGTATGTGGAGGGAGCTTTGCTTCCTCTCGCAACCGGTCCATGATTGTATCCGATACCTGCTTTATATGGCTGCTTCCAGCTCCAGAATTACTGGGTGCTAGAGCGTTGTTCGGTGATTGAGCAGGTTCAGGGCTAAGTTCCATTTTGTTTCCCTTGACTTTGTCTTCATCATAAGGAGTAGAGGTGCCAGCATGCCAGTCTTCTCCTCCTTCAGCTTCTTCTTCTTCTTCGTCTTCAGGATGAGCTTCTGATTCAGAATCAATGATATTTACATCTTCATGAGTCTCTGGAACAATGACGATAGCAAGCTCAGTATTGGCTGCCGGTTCAGTTGTCTCTGGAATATCGGTTCGAAGAATGATATCTTGACAAACATTCTTTAACAGATCATCAGCAGCTGATAGCTCAGACGCCGGCACGTCTTCGTCGCCTCTGGCCAAAGAAATGTTTTCTTCAGCTTGAATTTCAGGAACTTCTGATTGTTTGGTAGTTTCTTCCGGAGCTGTTGCTTCTTCAGAGTAATCAATCTGGTCATCCAGTGCTTGAATGACACCTTCTGTCCCATGCTCAAATGGGATTACCCTCATCTCCGAGGGTTCAATAGCTACTCCACTTGTGGTCGGAGCAGTTATTTCCTGAACTTGAACAGACTCTACTTCAGTCTGTTCAGTTGAAGCTGTTGCAAGGTGAATATCATCAGATTCGGTCTTCTCAGTAGAAGCTGCTTCACTGATTTCTGGCAAAACTCCTCCACTCATGATCGTTTCTAAGAGTTTGTTGCCCTTAATTTTGCTGGCAGACTTCTTGACATATCTGCCTCTTGACCTCCTTATCAAAGGAGCGTCGTCTTCCTCAGTCTCTTCGTCTTTATCAGCGGCATCGTCCTCATCAACCGAGATACCACCTAAAGATGATGTAGCAGTCACTGAGACTCCTTTCTTTTTTTTCCTAGATGTTGGAGACTTAGTACTCCTCTTAGAGATGGTCTCAGATTCGTCACTTCTCTTCCTCTTAGAAAGAGATATAAATATAGGAGGAAGGACCTCATCAGAAAAATTTCCTTCCTGGAATAATTCATAGGGAGGCTCAACTTCTGTTGTCTCATCTTCGGGTTCTGAAGGAAAGTGCTGAATAACTATTTTCTTCTTTGACCTCTTCGATGGAGCTGGATCATCCTCTGCAACAAAAGTCTTCAGATTGAAACTCGGTCTGAAAGTGTCCGGTGACACATAGAAACGTGCATACGTATAAAGCATCTTTGGCCCCGAGCTAGACAAAGGATTAGGCATAGAGAATACAACCTTTGTATCTCTAGCTGCGAAATATCTCCAAGCTCGAGCTCCGTCAATGAGTCCTCCGCGAGCAGATAAACAAGTAGTGGCGTTCCCAACATGGAGTTGGTCGTACCCGAATTGTCTGGCAAATCGGCTTGGTAAATATGGTTCCAGATATGCCATTTCTTCGTGACGATATACTAGATGAGAAGGCCGGATCCTCTGTAACCATTGGAAGGCTACATCATCTAGTCGGTTTCCCATATCTCCGTCCATCATATTTAAGGGCATACTCTCATAGCCCGATGGTGGAGGGACACATTGGATCAACCAATGTGATGCCCTATTCAATACATTTCTACATTCTGGGAGGGTGTGAACCTTCCAGAACGTCTCTCCAGAGTACCTCTCCAGAAAAAGACTGCTACTTTCTCCTGCCCCTGGAGGTATCAGACCATCATGATGAAGGAGAAGCCAACCATAAAGATACGTGAAGGGCATCTCTATTCTTGGAAATTCTTTAGTCATCATCCTCTGAGCAGACAACATATTAGTGACAAAATTCCGAAGACCTGCATTTAGCCTACAGGTCATCGCCGATAACAAATCCAGCTTGTAACCATACACAAGGCGCACTGCTGCAAAGATAACACCTCTGTGTATCCTGTCCAAAGAGCTGGAGCCAGGAATGATGAATCTTCTTAACCACAGGGATAGGAATCCGGCCAGATGACCGTTCCTTGACAGGCTCTTTCCGCTCTGTCTAACATAAGAGCTGAAAGTGGTTCCAGCTTTGAACTCGTACCAGTCTTCAGTAATCGTGAAATCTTTGCAATCATATTTCTCCAGCAAATGAGTGATTTCACTTTCAGAAAGAGGTTTGAAGTTGCTGATCTGATACCACCTCTTCTCATTTATTTTCTTTTTATCCTTTTCACGGTTCATGAAAAGGTAGGATATCCACTTCTGAATGTGGTTGCCAGCTTCATCCTTGGAACCCTTGTAATATAGAGTGCATGTGCCAAAATGGCACATCATCTCTTCAAATAGATGGACCATCTCTGGGTTCTTCTCTGACAGAAAGTTCAGTTCCTCTGTTGTAGGAACATATTCCTCATACGGCCGCAAGCCTGAAGGCAGGTGTGAGATGTATTCCATCTCATGAATGGCGAAGCCCATCTCTCCTTTCGGAGTCATAAAGGTCCCCGTCCTGTGATTATATCTCTCAACCAAAGCTAAAAATAGGAAAGGGTTGGGCTTGAAGCCGTAGGATGAATTGACGACGGCATCATAGAGATTTATCTTCTTCAGCTCAGTCGCGAAATTCTCCAAAGCCCAGTTGACCAAAGTCTTCCATCTCACATTCTCCTGATTCATTAGGCCGTTCATCCTCGGTGTCGAGTCGGTGGGATAGAATGCATTCTTGTTAGACATGAATTCATTTATGAAAATGGGCATCCTGAATGGCATCAATATGGCTGAGTCTTCAGGTGGTATGCATCCAGGCTTCAAACCCCGAAATACTGATACATGATCCTCCGGGGCACTGAAAAATCCCTTCTTCCTGTAAATAATACGGCTTACCTTCGCCTGCTGATATTCTGTCAAATACCAGGACATCTTTCTCGGATAGCTGGCATGCATAAGTCTCATGATTGATAAACCCCGGGAAACCTTTGGCCAGTACATGGGTTGTTTCACATCCCCCTCAAAGCAGAAACACACCTTTTCCCTGATGCCCTTCGGCTGAGATTTTTGTGCTATAGCATCTCTGAATAAGAATGCTGGTTTCTTGTGGGATACCAGATCCAGACTCTGAAAAGGTTGTCCATTCATCAAGCAGAGTAAGGTTGTGTGGTCTTGATTGGCCAACAATGATAGTCTTACTTCAGGAAGATCAAATTGAGGGAATGTTACATGAGATAAATTATGCTTAAATGAGATACTCAAGCACCCTTCAAAATCTGCTTCTTCGCTTCAGATGTTCACTACAAGAAATGGCAGAAGACAAAGTCAGATATAGACTCTATATGGATATACTACCATGACATACTGAGTGAGTTATTCACGCAAAGTCCAGACAGATTAGGATGAAGACTAATCTATCCAGAAGATGACTCTCAGAAGTCTGCGTGAATAATTCAACATTGATATCTCTGTCAACATGTGAAAAATCATGCAGCGTCATCCTGAAAGCTGCGTGACTATTTCAACATGGACATTTCTGCCAACGTAAAAAGTCACGCAGAATCATGAGAGTCATGCTCCTTTTGTGTAGAACACAGAGCTTCGTAAACACGAAGATGTGAAGTATGGCCGACCCTAAAGAGGGAGGCATACTTTATTAATATCCTTTGCCCTAAGAAGGGGGGATATATTTCTGAAGTTTATTATTTTAAGATCCTAAAAAGTTCTATGTGGAGTTCATCTTCATCAAACTCGTCTTCAACAGTTCATGTTCTTCCATCACTTACGATGCATAGGAGCTTACGGAACTTCCTATCGAGGAAGTCTGTCAGTAGTGGCACGCGAAAAAGTTGCAGGGGCTTTCCCCTTGGCCTGAGCATCAGCTTTCTTGGGAGCCATTTCGGCTGAGAAAGGAGAAGAAGAAGTCGGGGAAGAAGGAGTTCGTCGGCGAAGATGAAGTTCTCTTCTGTGGGTTCTCTCTTTCAAAAGCAAGTAAAGAAGGAAAGAAGTAATCTATGGCTTATTTATAGGCTCATTCTAAACGGCCCATCATGATTCGTCTCGATTTAGGAGCTTGATACGGGATCCTAACTGCACAGAATCCCAACAGTCCAATCATTTAGGGATAAATATCTCTTTAAAGTCATCTCAGCATGACTGATTTTATTTCATCATCTCTATTTCAAAGTATTTCGAAAATATTTTATCATTTTTCAAAAACTTTGAAGGGGGTTTTGTAGGCCTCAAAAATGAAGTCACGCTGAGTTGATCAGAACAAGTCACGCAGTGTGATCCAAGAAGCAGCACAAAAGATACGCTAAGTTCTGCCTGGCCATTTCCTTTAGAAGTCATGCAGAGACAGCTCAGCCATACGTCAGAATCATAATGACTGACAACACAACAGTCGAGAAACGTCTCCTCGTATGCCACGTATGCACAGAACTCGAGAGATCACAGCCGTCTTTTGCGTGATTTTCGAAATCTTCCTTAGCAAGACTCACTCTTCACCAAGTTGGCGTGACTTTAGGTCTTATCTTCATTTAATGCGGCTGACAATATAATCAATGTCAGACAGCTGGTGGTTTGCGTGGATTCTGAACCTTCTCCTTCCTCAAAACATTGCGTGACTTTTGAGTTATTCTTCTCAAAGCCTGCGTGAATTCTGAAGTATTCTTCTTCAATGCTTGCGTGGATTTCGCCTTCAATGAGTCTGCGTCAACGAATCTGCGTGGATTTTTGCCTTCAGTAAGTCAGCGTGGATTTCATTTCAACTGAAGTACGTGGCAGCCATGCCACCGATCTCTCTCTCGCGTGCCCAGTAACTTGCACACGACCCATGCACTGATGCCATGTGTCCAACAGTTACGGGCTACGTCCAGTAACTACTCACTAACCCTGCGTGTATTTAGAGTCTGCGTGACTTTTCAAGTGCACCAGTGGTGAGGTAGTTATCTTTTCAGTTACTGTTTTGACTCTATAAATAGAGTTCTTTTTCTCATTCATTGTACAGATACATTGATATCTACTGTCAAAATTTTGAGAGCTTTTCTTCTTCGCATAGTCCAAGGGATAAAGTGATCGTCTTCTAGATCGGATTCCTACAGTTGTAATTTTCCCAAAAATACAACAAATAAAGAGAATTTCTTTATGGAAAACAACAGTGTGCTGAAAATGTGCCCTACTCGACAGTAGGCTACAAATCCCATGATGGGGCGCTCAGATAATGGGATTACCTGTAGCTGGAACATCTCTTCATGACTACTGGATTATTCTAGTTATTAGCCTTAGTTAATTTAAGTAGGTACTGTTTCACTTAACAAAATGCCTAAAATTAGCTTTTGAAAGAAAACTAGAAAAAGTACAAAAGTACAAGTTATTTCTGGTAAGTATTGCTATGGAAGTCTGATCTGAGAGCGATCACTTTGTTCCTTGGACTATACGATGATGACGAAGAAAACTGCTTGAAGAAGACGAACAATCGGAAGAACTAAGTCACCAGAAAGGTATCGAACAACGGTACTGATGGTACAGTCGAATGCTTTCCTGCTTTGCTTCACCCTGTTCTTGAGAAAAAGTTGAAGAAATGCTTCTGGGAATATCACTCTGAAAATATAAATTTTCTCAGAATCTCCTCTCATGTCTCTCTATTGATATCTTGATCCTGTCTGTTTTGAAAATAAGTCTATTTATAGACTAGACCCTATGTGCGTAAAAAGCAACATAATCGGGTCTCTACGCAAGCAACTGTCATCCATGATTGACAATCAGCTCTACGCATGATGACACGTGTCCCATAACTTCAGTAATATAAGGAGAGCACGTAGACATGTTCCTCGATAAGTATGGCATGAAAGCCACGTATGCAGACCACGTTTTCATGTAGCCAGAAAAGATCGGGCGTAAAAATGCCCCAAAATATACTTCCTGCGTAAAGTAGCAGACTGGGCGTAAAATAGCCCAAAATAAACTTTTCGCGTAAAGTGGCTAAAAATTGCCTTGAGCGTAAAATTAGCTCAAATAAACTTTACGTGCACAACAGCCTTGAGCGTAAAAAGCTCGAATAGCTTTCGTGCGTAAAAGAAGCAATCTCTTGAGCATAAAATAGCCCATCTGCACACTAAATGACAGTATTGGGTTTGGTGTAAATCAAATCTTCTTGACTTCTGTGTTGTCCACTGTCAGAAAATCATTACGTCAGAACAGTATCACGCGCATTAAATACGATGATTTGACAGCCTGTCCTTCGCGTAAAAGCTTTGAGGATGGCTCTCGCGTAAAGTAGCTCGCGCAGAAAGTAACTCGCGTAGAGTTTTATTCTGTTTGATTTCTGCGTAAAGTCTAAGTCTGATTCTGTTTGACTTGTGTAAAGTTCTCAACTTCTTTGACTTAGTCCATAAAGCACTTTTTACGCTCCTAGAAGACCCCTTCAAAGTTTTCAAATTATTTTCAAAATTTGAAATACTTTGAACAGAAGCGTAAAATCAGAGAATTTCAACAGTCTGCGTAAAATTTGGGATACTCAACGGTCATCCGCGTAAAGTTTGGTATACTCAACAGACCGCGTAAAAGTCGAGATATCCAACAGTCAGCGTGAATTTCGAGAATTTGAACCGATTTCAAAATTTCTCTATAAATAGAGTTTTACGAGTAGAGAGAAAACTTTACTCGTCCTTTGCAATCTCGATCTCTCTTTATTTTCTTCCCCTTCATACTCTCACTTCGACTTGATGGCCCCCAAAAGCAAGACCACCGCCGGCAGCAAGGGCAAGAAGCCTGCCGAAGCTTCATCGACAGTCGACCGTACAGAAGCCAACATCCCATCATCGGTGGCGCCCCGACAGTCCAACCCCGCTGTGGCTCCGACCATGAAAGGTAGAACACCACCTAACTTCGGCCGTGAGTTCGCCGGAGAAGAAGAAGAATCAAAGAATCGAACTTAAAACTCCACGCCCACGTTATATGTGTCAGCGTAAAATTTAAAATAAGAAAATACGCCCACGTTTATCGTGTCATCGTAAAAATAGAAACATACGTCCACGTCTATACGTGCCAGTGTAAAAATTGAAATACGTTCACAACAATATATGCCAGCATAAAATTCGTATTACGCTCACATCAATATATGCCAGCATAAAATTCATAATACGCTCACATTAATATGTGCCAGCGTAAAATTCATAATACGCTCACATCAATATGTGCCAGCGTAAAATTCATAATACGCTCACATCAATATGTGCCAGCGTAGAATTCACAAGTGAAAGACTTTGCGTAAAAACAAAGAACTTTTACACTTTTAAAATTTTTATCAACTTTAATAAGCATAAAGTTTGCATAGTCAGAGTCTTTAATCTTTATGCGTAAAACTCATACCAAGTCATATGCATAAAAATTTCAAATTAGATTTTCACTAACTTGATTTTTTTCTTTTGGCAGTTGATTTGCAAATTCACCCACTTGCAAAAATATTTGGCTCATCAGCTGGTATGGTGGGCTCAAATTACTTGGAGAACTTGTCTCATGTGGAGTTTCCCCAGTCGAATCCTGAATACCCTGAAGAGAGACAACAGCTGATATCTGCTCATGGGGACAAAATGCTGTTGTCCATGATAAATGGAGAAATATTGACATCACTGGATGGCCAACAATTTACAAAGCCAACTTTCTTGTTCGGGGATGCGATCGATTTTCAGTCTCAAACACACCCCAAGAAGGAGGCTTGGGTGTTCAAGTTTGGAGAGAGAGGAATGTATCTCCCTGACATGGTTAGAGATTATCCCCTGTCTGCATTTGTCCATGCCATCCATCCCCGACAGATGCTATGGAACCTGACTCCCAGTAGTCATGGTAGCCCCGACAGAATCATCTTCAAGAGGGATAGAGCCAATGACATGGGCTACCACATTAGTGCTCCTAGCGGTGGTGTCGTCCATTTCTCCGGTCTATTACCTGGATTCACTCCGAGTGAAGATTCAGCTCTGATTCAGCCGGTGCAGACCCAAATGTTCATTAACAAGTTCATAAGGGCTGCAATATTATATCCTCAGGCCAACCCTAGGCTACCAGGGTGGCTGACGCCTTGTAACCAGAATTGGATCCAGCTTAGTGCTTGGATCATGAAGAATTTCAAGACAGAGTTAGAAGCCATTGGCCTTTATGAAGCGGTAGCTTCTACAAGCCAGGGTATACCGATGAACAGTAACCTGTTCTTGGCATTGATGGAGTTGTATATGAGTTCAACAGGAACTTTTGCAACCCCATTGGGTGAGATGGGTCTTGCCCTGCACGAGATGCAATTCATCTCGAAGCTGCCGATGGGTGAAGCGCCCTATGAAGAATATGTTCCCTCCAGTCAGGAATTAGCAAAAATCAGAGAGAAAAATCCTCGATTGGTTGAGGTCTACCAAGAGCTTATGTGCCATTACTTAATTTGCACCAGTATGTATGACAGTGGGTCTCACTTGGCATATACTACTAAATGGACAACTTATCTATTCTACCATGAGAATAGGATAGCCAAGAACGAGAAGGGGAGATTTCAAGAAAACAAGGCTCCAACCATCAACCCTTGTTCAATAATCCCTTCAGATCTGATCAATGGTTTAATGATCTCATATAAGTCTCCGGATCAGTATCTGTCCAAAAAGACCGGAAATATCCCTACAGGGACTGAAACCTTGAGCCACCTGAGGCATGGTAGCCAGAAGATCTCGAGGGAAGCCTTACTGGCAGGCTTTCTATCTCTGTGGCTGCGGAGATGGATTGTGCCCAGGATCAGTACAGTAGATAGAATTCACCGAAACGTACTGTGGCCGGCAGTACGTTTGGTATTCATGGTCAGAATCAACCTGCTATCGGCGATGGTATGCCGAATAAATATAGGTTTGAGAATCTTTGGTGAGGAACTAATCAACAAAGCTTCTCACCGAAAGAATTTTCCTAGGGTAGAGATGCCCTACACTTATTTGATGGGCTGGCTACTGCATCACAACTGCAGTTTATTGCCACCGGGCCCTGGAGATAATGCGGAGGTCTTCCTCCAGAAATTCAACAAAGCTACATGGACTTCAACTACTGTGGCAGACACCCGAGCAGTACTGAATTATTCACACGGTTGGAACTTCTTCCGTACAAGACCACAAGTTCCAGCCGACTGTCTCGGTGTACAGTTTGAAGATAGAAGTGAAGGGGGACTTCATTGCCTGTGCCAGTTTTCAAATGGCTAATGTGCATCAGACCTTTCCATCTGATGTACAGGAATGAAAACAACTGTTCGTTCGAACCGTATCTACCAAGTCGGTTCGCTCGCTAGTTTGGATATGACCAACTTCATGTTGGTAATCCTTCCACTAGCTTCTACCATTATGGGAAGCTAATTGATGGTGCGAGAGCCTGGAGATATTTTAGCACAGCTCGTACCGATGCTAAATTCAGAGTATCGACTACTACCAGCACAACCGAGCTACGTATACTTCATACGTATGCTCGCTTTTATGCATCCATCCGTTCCTTCGCCCATGGCTACAACCTGAAGGGGAGTCTTACATGGCCCAGGGAAGGGAATGTTGAAGAGCCAGTTAGGGTATTTCCGGACATACCCGATGATACTGTTGTTCCAGATGAGTATCTGGAAGTAATCCCTACGGAAGTTGCAAGAAAATCTGCGGGACCTATCATTATTAGCAAGACCCGGAAACGAAAATCAAGTGCAGCTGTTACCCTTCCAGAGAAAGCCCTCCCAGAGAAGAAAAAGAAGGTCACCGTCAAGGGGCCTTCTAGACAGAGAGCCGCTACTCCAGAGAGCGACACTCCAGTCGAGGAGCCGCAACATATTGTATCTTCTTCAGCTCATCCTCGCGAAGGATCCTCTGCTTCTCAATCGGCAACATCAACAGAAGGTGTGGGGGTCCTTTCTCCTGGATGCCTCAGCTCATCACTTCATCTGTCTTTGCCACCAAAGGCACAAGCTACTGAGGAGGCTGTCCCTACACATACTGTTGATCGAGAGCTTATCCCATCTGATAAACCAGCTCTGGCCTTCGATGATGATGACTGGGATGGGGACTATGACTCGTACTTGGCATATCCGACACCTACTCCCGGTAAATATAAATTACACAAAATCTATACAAAATTATGATTTTTGTATATTAACTTATTTTGTTTAATTTTTTGTAGGTGTTATCATTGCATCAAAGCCTGTGGCTCCTCCTCCCCCTCAAAAAGATATTTATGAAGAAAACATGGAATCTTAGGAGGAGAGTTCTTCTTCAGACGAAGATAATGTCCAAGAGGAAGTACCACAAGAGCCTGGAGTGGAGACTCAGCTAGAATTGTCTCCTCCTGCTGAGGGTGGAGATAAAGAACAAACTGCAGTAGAACCCACTGTAGAAGATGAAGCGGCTGCTGAGGAAGAAATAGACTTCGTTGAAGAAACTGAAGTACTCCCAGAGCCTGAAGAACCAGTAGCTTATGAAGATGATGAGGATATAGTCGACCCATCAACTGAAGCTGGAGAAGTCGTAATAACATCCTCAGCTATTGCTACTGATCTGGTACAAGTTCCTGAGAAGACAGTATCTGAGCCGGAGTCAGCTACCATAACTACCATTCCACCCGCACCAATCACCGCCACCGAAACTCAAGTAGTTTCGACTCCAGAAATGGCTGGAGTAACAAATATTGAAGACATTGTCCCTGAAGCTCCTGGGGATCAGTTGGCCATAGTAGCAGCGACAACAATGGCTTCATCTCAGTCTGCTACCTAGGCAACAACATCTGCTCCTAATCTTCAGAAAAGGGATCTGGTAGATATTGCTGCAATGCCGAGCTCGAATGCAGAAGTGAATCTCTTAGTTGAGATTCATACTGAAACTTTTTACAAGACTCTGGCAGCTCTTATCAAAATGGTCCTGAAGAAGGGCCTCAATTATGAAAGCTTGAAGGCGACTATTACTCTTACGATCAGAAATGTCGCCATGTTTAATAATGCAGCGAGAGCAGCGGCATTGGAGAAGGTCGTGGAGGAACTTGAACAGCCCATTAGAGAATATCTAAGGCTGTCAAGTGAAACTACTGAAAGTCTCATCCAAAGCGAGTATGACGCTTTATTAGCTGAATACTTTGCTCGAGAGACGACTTTCAATGAAGCTCTCCAAGAGTACAGCCTCAAGGTCGCTAAAGAAAAAGCTTTTTTGGCTGAAGCTAAGCCCCAGCTAGAGATTCAGATAGAAGCCTATGAAACTTCAAATATAAGAATTCATCAACAAAATGATAGAATTCGTGAAGTCGAGGCAGAATTGGCTCGCTTGAAGGCGGAGAGGGAGCAGTTGATCGTAGCTCGAGACCAGCATCTGACGCAGAGCTCAATATTGGAGGAGCAAGTCTTCGGTGCCGAAGCTACCATCAAAACCCTTGACGAAGCCAAGGATAAGATGATAGCTACTTTCGCCGACTTCTCCCATATTTGTACTCCAGAAGCTCGGCGTACTTTAGCTACTACAACTGTGATGAGCTATCGAGAGAAGCGCCTGGCGGAGCTATAAAAATTGCTTGAAGATGTCTCTGCTCCGCCTTAGGCATTTTTGTACAGAATTTTGTATTCTTCTGTCTTTTTTCATTCTGTAATATTTTCAAGAATTGAATAAAATATTTTATTTTGTGACCCTATCATTTATTTTGAATTTAAACAATAGGTATGAGATAAAAAATACTTATCAGATGTAATATGGACATGACAAGTCTTCTAAACTCAATGAATTATATCTATCCAGAGGTAATGTGGACATGATAGATAATGAATCTTGTTTTCTGTTTAGAGTATACGATACTACCAGAGGTAATATGAACGTAAAAGATCATAACAACTCAAAGAAAAATAAATTAATATCTATTCAGAGGCCATAGGAACATGATAGATAGGAAAAGAAGTAGGCTTAATATTTATTCAGAGGTCATAATAACATAACAAATAATAAATCCATTCTTTTTTAATCAGCTGGTAAGACAGAAGATCAAAATTTTCTTATAGGAGACAAAATAATCAGCTTAACCAAACATTGGTAGCTGGAGAATAAAAAAAAATTTCAGACATAATATTTCTTCAAGAATTTGCCATTAATTGGCATCATGAGCAAATCTCTATTAGGTTTAGACAACCTATAGGCGCCATTAGAGAATACCGTCTCGACGACATAAGGACCTTCCCATTTCGCTTAGAATTTTTCTTTGCTTTTATGAGTCATCACCATCGGTCTTCGAACAGCTAGAACTAGCTTACTGACTTTAAATACCCTCTCTTTAACTTTACGATTGAAAGCTCAAGATATGCGGGCTTAATATAACTCAATGTGTTGTTGCACTTGAAGACGTTTTTCGTCTAGACCTTCAAGTTCTTGAAGTCTCAACCGATCATTATTCTCTGTAGTTAGCTCATTTGCAATGGCTATTCTAAGAGATGGAATCTGGATTTCCAGTGGAAGAACAGCCTCACATCTATAAACCAGTGAGAATGGTGTAAAACCAGTAGGAGTTCGGACTGTCGTTCGGTAAGCCCACAAACATTCTCCAAGGTTCTCATTCCAATCACGTTTATTAGAAGAGATGAACTTTTTGAGAAGTTAATGATTGTCTTGTTGAAAGCTTCGGCCAAACCATTAGCAGCTGGATTATAAGCCGTAGAAGCCAAATTTTGGATCCGATTCTTATCGGAGAACCGATAAAATGCCTGACTGGCAAATTGTGGTCCATTGTCATGAATTATTCGTCGGGGAATCCCAAAACGATAAATGACATGGTATTTAATGAAACTAACCACATTTGATGTTTTCACTTCAATAAGGGAAATTGCTTCTGCCTATTTAGAGAAATAATCGGTTATAGCCAGTATAAACCGATGTCCCTTGACAGAAGGAGGGTTAATCGGACCAATAATATCCATGCTCCAAGCTTCAAAAGGCCAAGAAGCTGCTGTAGGATGTAAGAATTCAGATGGTTGATGAATAAAATTGGCATGAATCTGACACGCTTTACATCGTCTAGCATAATCCACAACATCTGCTATCATGGAAGGCCAATAATATCCCATTCTTCGAATACGGTCCTGTAATTTTGGACCCGATTGATGGGCACCGCAGACACCATCATGAGCTTTACGGAGTGTTTGCTTAGCTTCACTCTTAGAGAGACAACGCAACAAAAGTCTGTCATAAGAACGACGATATAACATATGTAAAGAAGAATCATAGTAGAATCGAAATGATCGTCTTTTGATTGATGCATCTTCTTTTGGATCTTCAGGTAAAATCCCATGGACTGCATAATCAATAAACGGACTTCTCTAATCTCTTTGCTGAGAACTTAATTCTGTAGTATAACTCTGCTTAATATACAGATTATTCTTGACACAGAATAAGTCTCGATCCAACAAAGTAATGGTATTTTATCTTCTGATTGGAACAGCTAAGTCTACAGCTAAACTAGCAAGAGCATCAGCTTCCAAATTTTAAGAACGTGGTACGAATTTGATGAAAAATCCTTTGAATGAAAGGACCAATTCGATTACCACTTGATGATAAGGAATGAGGTCAGAATTTCTGACTTCATATGTCCCTCTGACCTGATTAACAATCAGCTGAGAGTCTCCATAAGCTTCCAGAAACTCAATGTCCAATTCTTTTGCTACTTAAAGACCAATTAGCAGAGCATTATATTCTGCCACATTGTTGGAGCATGGTTCATTAAGAGAATAAGCACGATATATGACCATTTTATCAAGAGAGACCAAGACGATGCCTACTCCGGAGACAATATTGCCTTTAAGTCCAACCCACGATGCTCCATCAAAGTATAGTTGCCAAATGTCCCCCTTCAAAATTATGTTGCAATCTACGACTTCATCTGGAATATCCTCATATAGCTTTGATGTTTCAGGTATATGGTGAGCTGCTAAAAATCCGCTAATGCTTGATCCTTCAATGATTTTTGAGGTACATAAACCATATCATAAGGAGTAAGCAACATCGCTCAGGTGGCTAACCTGGAGTTAAGAATGCTTGGTTTTCTCATCAATATCCGAATAGGATTTATTCTGGAGATAACATGAATAGTCTGTCCTGACACATAATGTCGTATCTTTTGAACAGCAAAAACCAAGGCCAGACATTCTTTCTCCATAGAAGTATATCTGTGTTCAGCTCCGACCATCATTCGGCTAAGATAATAAATTGCTTGTTTATGACCTTTATTACTTTTCTGTGCAAGAAGAGCTCCAAGTGAATGATCTAAGGCTCGAACATAGAGCAAAATGGTCTTCCCACCACTGGAGGTACCAAAACAGGTAGATTTGTAAGGTATTGCTTGATGTCATTAAAGGCTTTCTGACATGCTTCATCCCAAACAAATGATACACCTTTCTTTAATAATCGAGAGAAAGGTTGACATCTTCCAGAAAGATTTGATATAAATCTTCTTATATAAGCAATGCGACCTTGGAAACCACGTAGTTCTTTTAGATTGCGTGGAGGACGCATTTCAAGAATTGCTTTGATTTTATCAGGATCAACATGGATATCCTGTGACGTGATGACAAATCCTAAAAACTTGCCACTGGAAACCCCTAAGAAAGACTTAGTGGGATTCATTTTCAATTGATGTTGACGCATCAACTCAAATACTGTCTTCAAGTCTTGAATATGATCATCTTTTGATCAAATTTTGACAGCAATATCATCTACATAACATTCAACTATTTTTCGTAGATGTTCTTGAAAGATGCTGCTCATGGCCCGTTGATACGTAGTACCGGCATTTTTTAGACCAAACGGCATAACCGGATAGCAGTAAACTCCAAGGGGTGTACGGAAGCGGTATGCTTTTCATCTCCTGGATGCATCTTAATTTGATTATATTCTGAAAATCCGTCCTTGAAAGACATGCGTTCAAAACCACATGTATTGTCTATCATGACATCGGTAATCGGAAGCAAAAATTCGTCTTTTGGACAAGCTGTATTAAGATCCCAAAAATCTATGCAAAATCGGGCTTTTTCGTTGTTATTCATAACATGAACAATGTTGGCAACCCAGTCTGGGTGTTGTTCTTCACGAACAAAGCCACATGTGATCAACTTTTTGACTTCTGCTTCAATTGTATCCATCATATCTGGTCGAAAATGTCGTTGATATTGTTTTACAAGCTTGGCATTATGAAGAATATTGAGTTTATGAGTAGCTACTTTAGGATCTAGACCCGACATATCCTCATAACTCTATGCAAAGATATCAATATATTCTTTAATTAGTTTTATCAACTCTTCCTTTTCATCTTCAGAAAGGTTTTTACTGATGAATATCGGCTTGGACGTAGTTCCGTTTCCAACGTCAATCTGGACAATTTCATCTTCCGTAGGTGGTTGTCGATGTTCAAAACGAAGCTCTCACTGAGTGTCCATTTGTTGTACCCAAGGGTCATTTTTATATAGCTCAGATTCACCATCAGTTTGAACCATATTAACTGAGAATACATACTCAGATTCATCATAATAGTCTCCTCCAGAATATGAGGATTATAAAAAATTGGAAGAATATTCTCCTTTCATATCTTTCTTGCACATGTGGGGTACATCCGATTCGATGAATTAGATTTCTTCAGAATCTGAGGATTGTAAAAAATTGGAAGAAAATGCTTCTTGTATATCTTCATTAAACATGTGGGAAGGATCGTACCCCAACCCATGTCGAGTTTTCTGGTAAAATAGATCACCACATATTGGTAACTGTCTACCTTTGCCTTGATTGAGACCTTGCATAGTCTTCAAATCATATCCCATATTCTGGATAATCTTGAGAGATTATTGACTATATTTGTCAATTTGAATTCTTCCTTTATCTTTATCTCTAAGATCATCTGTCTGAATAACAGGAATATTTTTAGCCAGACCAAACACAATTTGGCGCTTGTTTTTTTATCAGGCAGAATCACGAAATAAGATTCTTTGTGACGTCTATAAGTTACACAAGCTTGTGATGATGAGGCTACGGGAAGAAAATATGGAGAAAATATTAAGAACCTTTGAGCATAAGGTCCAACATCGACATGAGGAGGAAAGAAATTTTCCTTATGGTTAATGTATAAGGTTTCCTCTGTATTTATGTCATTTTTATATTGATGACTTTGATCATCAACAGATAAAGTCATTCTTTCAATGAATTTGACAGCCATATACTCCAAAAGGAAATCTTTATTGATATTAGAAAATACAGAATAATCAATATTTATATCATTTATAAATTGACTACTACGCTTTGGATTGATCATTAACGGACCATCATCCATCTTCTGCGTAGGCTTGCCAAGGTTGATAATCAATGGTGGTTCTGGATTATTCGTACGAGAAGTACGTCCCTTGACCTTGATCATAAGAGGTTGAACTTGGCTCTTGGCTGGAATATTTACTGATTCCTCCGACGAAGCTCGAGTTCTTCCTTTAACCTTGATCAACAGAGGTCGGTCATTGACAGGTTGGGGTTGGATTCGACCTTTAACTTTAATCTTCAAAGGTTGCTCTTCCGGAGGATCTTCATTAATAGATTGATCTTCGGCAGGTGATCGATCTTCGGCCATATCCGATATCTCCTTCACATGCTCCTGTTTGTAGAGTATTGAATCAGAGAAATAGGCTTCAACACCCTTAAAAGGATTGATATCTGCGAACTCAGTCTTCACAATCCCTTGAGAATCTACGTACTTGAAGCATTGGTGGAGAGTTGAAGGCACAATGTTATGCTCATGTATCCACGGTCTTCCAAGAAGGATGTTGTAAGATACATCGGAGTTAATAACATAAAAACTCGCCATAGTTCGAAGATCACCTATCTGAATCTTCAGACGAATCTTTTCCAATAGTTTACTCTTTCCAGAGTTGAAAGCAACTATTATGGTACTAGTATAAGTCAAATCACTAGTAGGGATCCTCAAGGGTCGTAGCATACTCTAAAGAATAATACTAATAGAAGACTCAGGATTAATATAAATCCTGTCAATTTCAGTAGATTCAATATACCATGTATAACACAGAGGTCTATCATATTTATTATGCTTCAACAGCATATCTTCTTGTGTGAAGATAATGTTAAGAATTCCTTCCATCACACTATCACATTGTGGACATGACACTGGTATATTGTCAGGACTCTTGAGTTTAACCAAGCATGAATCAGCTTGTAGCAAAGCTTCACTCAAAGTTATGCAGCTTTCTTTAGAAAGGCGAAGCAGCTCAAAGATCGAAAGTCTAGCCGGAGTATTAGCTAGTTGGGCTAGAATATCAAACTTGTAGGGTTTCATTACCGTCCCTTGATTTGAAGCAGATTTTAATATAACGTCAAAGCGTACTGCTTTTTGTTTCTCTTTCTCAACCATAGATGGTTTAGAAGGTCTTGCATCAGCAGGAACAGGAGATAGTTGAGCTGGTAATGTTTCAGCAACGTCCTCCGCTTCTTTCGAAGTTCTCTCATAATCTTTGTGGTACTCTTTACCAGATCTCGTACCAGAAAAGGTTTTTTCTTCAGACTCAGGAGAATGAAGTACCATATTACAGGTTTTGGTCTTCTTTCTCTTAGTCTTCTTCTTGCGAGGATTTTTATGAGGGACCTCAAAACCTAATCCAACAGTAGATTTTTGACTTAGAATTTGTAAAGAAAGTCGCATTCCTTTATCATAGTTCAAGCCTTCCGCCTTTTGAAAGTCATAGTCCATCTTTTTTATGAGATGGACTGATAGTTGACTGTACATGTGAATGGGTAACGGACTTTCAATAGATGGTTTAACAGAGGAAGAAGAAACATAAACCTCTGTAACCACAGGAGAAGGAGGCATAGAAACTTCCGGAGAAGGAGGAATACTCGGAACAGAAGAAAAAAATCCCTGTATGAGCTTTCTCATAAGTAGCAAAGACTTGTTGTGCCCTGTATAAGGGGACACTACTTATTGCTAACCATTGCTGATGAGTAAGTTTAAGTTTGGTAGGAGGAACTAAACTTGGAGGGCATATATTCAGACCCCTCAATCTATCCTCCAAAGGAATGCCGACCCATAGATAATCCAAATCATCATGATCTAGAGTTACAATATAAGAAATCATATTACAGGTTTTGACTTTCCTACATTTCTTGGATTTTGACGTTTTACCTTCATTCTCCATGCCAGGTACTAAGTCAGGATGTATCCACATAATTTCACCATTTTTTAATATGAGAGGCAATAATCCTTCATTTTGCTCTCTAGCAGGCAGGAGATTTACAATTTTTATTGTCGCCTTAGGGATTGGAACAATCCCATCTAGAACTTGCTGTAGAGAAAAACCTCCAAATTGAAAAGAAATCATATTAGTTGTGACCGTATGCTCATTATTGGTTAAAACGATGGCATTGGCATTTATCAACTCCTAGATTTTCTTCTTTAAGACGTAGCAAGCTTTGGTAGGATGATTTATGTATCTATGATAGATACAATATTTGGAATTGTCAGTCAGATTCACCTCATTAGGCCTTTTTGGCTCCGGAATCTGAAGTTTGCCACTCTTAACGAGACATTGGAATATCTCTGGGATATCACTGTTATCAAAAGAGTACGCTTCTTTTGGTTTAGAAGACTCCGGATTATTCGACGTTGTTTTAGGTTTTGAAAGGTTAACTACTAGGGTTTCCTTCCCTTTTCCATTGCGATTGCCGGAATTATTGCCTGAAGAGCCTTTCTTTCCTTTGTCCTCTGAGGCAAAGATCATCCCGTATTCACGAGCTAATCTATCATTGGTCTCGGCTGAAACTGCTGCTATAATGAACGAGGCCCAATCTGTGAATTGAGAGCCCGTAAAGACAGTAATAGATGGTCGCAGATTCATTTTGCACGTATCAATCAATGCTGAATCTGGCATACCAGGACGCATTTTCAAAGTTGCCTGTCAGAAACGTTCAATGAACGTCCGGGTATCTTCCTTCTCCTTTTGTTTGATTTCTATTAAGGAGGACATGTTCATGTCCATACCTCCTTCATAGAAGCGGAAGAGAAATATTGCTTTAAACTCGTCAAAAGACGATATGCAATTGTCGGATAAACTACGATACCAGTCGTATGCTGAACCCGTCAAACACCCGATAAAAACTCGGGTGAGAAGAGCATCATTCTTATGTAAATATACAGTCATAATATCAAAATAATTGATATATTGACTGGGAGAAGCCTTTCCATCAAATAACACCATCGATTGTGGCTTAAATTTTAGAGGAAAGGGTACATCATTCCAATGAGGAGGATAAGGTTGTTTATTCCCTAACCTCTGGAGCTGATCTTTGTGCTTCAGAACTTCAAACTGTGCTTTTAGCTCCCGTACTGCTTGAATAGCTTCACTGGTTTAAGGAAGCACATTTGATTGAATAGTTGCTGGATGTACCGTAACCCCCACCAGAGGTGGTACGTCTTCTGGAATGAGAGGATCTGGAGATGCAGAATTTTGATTGACAGCAGGCTCTTGACTAAGATTATTCAAAGGTATATCAACCCCTTGACTATCTTGAGTTTGTGCTGCTACCTGCACCGGAGTTACCGCTGTCGGTTGAACTGTCTGCTGAGTCATTATTATTTGATGCATACTTTGCATCATGGCAAGCATGTCCTTCAGTGACTGTTCAACTGCAGAGACCCGTTGTTCTCTATTAGCAGTTGACGTCTCTGGTTCATCTCCGATAGTATATGATTCAACCTCCCTCGAAGATATAGAGGGATTGGTGTAGAAGTATGAATCAACGCTATCAGTTTTGGACTCTAAAGGCTGGGTACCTCCAGCTTCTGAATCTGAAGATTGCAACTGTCTTTGACTTCTTGACCGGGTATGCTGATATACCCCTTCAAAACTATCAAGAAGTCGGTTGAACTGTTGTTGACTAGGAGTCTGGGATAAATTGCGTCTTGGACGTTGTCCCATATTGGTATGAGATGCCATATTGACTGATGCATATGACAACTCATGTTCTTGGTCATCAACTGATTGCTGAAGCGAATTGTAGCTTAATCGATCAAAAACTGATCGTTTAGAAGCCGAACAGCAACACTTGATTACAATCTGGTGACACTCACAATGGTGATTTTCTTAGGGGAGTGTCACAGGAGATTTTCTGTTTTTACGCTTTTGTATGAGTAACTCGCATAAATCAGAAGGAGTAGAGGGAGTAGTCTTCTTTATTATATTTGGGACAGAGAAACGTTTAGCCCCTTGTGTATAAAGAAGATTACTGGCTGCATTAGCAGAACCAAATTGTACATTTTTACGCACTTGGAGTTGCGTGCGTAAATCTTGCAATTTTCGTGCACAAAGGACTCCATCAGCATTACGGGTAATTTGAAGGTTTTGTACCTTGTGTAAAGCAGTATAAGAAGGTTGTTGGTGGAAAACTGAAGTTTTACCAACAGTAGAATTCATATTTTTACGCTGCATGCGTGCAGGCAAATTCACTTTAGATGCAAAGGCATCATTGTGAACTTTATCTACGCTGTCATCGACAGGAGATTTAGCTTTACGCATAGAGCATAAAACATGAGTATCTGCCACGTCACAGACGAAAGATTTTCCTTTACGCGTAGAGCGTAAAGTTCGGGTGTCTACCACGTCACAGACGGGAGACTTATTTTTACGCGCAGAGCGTAAAGATTGATTTTTACGCGCAGAGCGTAAAACTTGGGAGTCTACCACGTCACCGATGGAAGACTGATTTTTATGCCTAGGGCGCATTACTGAAGTAGAGACTGTCTCGTCACAGGCGGGAGCCTCTACAACAGGAGTGGGAAGGATTCCTTTGCCTTCAGAGACAGCAGGGAGATCCGATGATGCTTTGGATTTAGGAATCCAAACTTTTTGCGCCTTCCGCAATTTCTGAACATTGGAGCAGCGAGTACTACCCCCAGTTCGGAGCATTTCTTCGTAAGTAGTTTGGTCGAAGTGAACAACTAGAGTCTTTTTTGTCAATCCGACCGACACATCATCATATTGAGCAATTGCCTTCTCGTCAGAGGAGAAGGTCGTCCCCAACAGAGTCGCCATTTTGTTTCACTTAACAAAATGCCTAAAATTGGCTTTTGAAAGAAAACTAGAAAAAGTACAAAAGTACAAGTTATTTCTGGGAAGTATTGCTATGGAAGTCTGATCTGAGAGCGATCACTTTGTTCCTTGGACTATACGATGATGATGAAGAAAACTGCTTGAAGAAGACGAACAATCGGAAGAACTAAGTCACCAGAAAGGTATCGAGCAACGGCACTGATGGCACAGTCGAATGCTTTCCTGCTTTGCTTCACCCTGTTCTTGAGAAAAAGTTGAAGAAATGCTTCTGGGAATATCACTATGAAAATATGAGTTTTCTCAGAATCTCCTCTCCTGTCTTTCTATTGATCTCTTGATCCTGTCTGTGTTGAAAATAAGTCTATTTATAGATTAGACCCTCTGTGCGTAAAAAGCAACATAATCGGGTCTCTATGCAAGCAACTGTCACCCACGATTGACAATCAGCTCTACGCGTGATGACACGTGTCCCATAACTTCAACAATATAAGGAGAGAACGTACACATGTTCCTCGATATGTGTGGCATGAAAGCCACGTATGAAGACCACGTTTTCATGTAGCCAGAAAAGATGGGGCGTAAAAATGCCCCAAAATATACTTCCTGCGTAAAGTAGCAGACTGGACGTAAAATAGCCCAAAATAAACTTCCCGCATAGAGTGGCTAAAAATAGCCTTGAGCGTAAAATTAGCTCAAATAAACTTTACGCGCACAACAGCCTTGAGCGTAAAAAGCTCGAATAGCTTTCGTGCGTAAAAGAAGCAATCGCTTGAGCGTAAAATAGCCCATCTGCACACTAAACGACAGTGTTGGGTTTGGTGTAAATCAAATCTTCTCGACTTCTGTGCTGTCCGCTGTCAGAAAATCATTACGTCAGAAGAGTATCACGCGCATTAAATGCGATGATTTGACAGCCTGTCCCTCGCGTAAAAGCTTTGAGGATGGCTCTCGCGTAAAGTAGCTCGGGTAGAAAGTAACTCGCTAGAGTTTTATTCTGTTTGATTTCTGCGTAAAGTCTAAGTCTGATTCTGTTTGACTTGTGTAAAGTGTAAACCCCCTAAAAATTTCACTAATATTTTTTTAAATTTATTTTGGTAGTGATTATTATTTTTGGTATTATACGACGAGTACAAATGCGTGATACGAAATATTTAATCAATTACTAAATTTGTTTCATTATGAGCTTTCAATAAATATAGCTGAATAAATATTTCTTCTACATACTTATATCGTGAAGCATTTTATTCATACCAAACCTTTGCCAAAATTTATGTTTTATTTTCTTATAAAAATGTATTTTATACAAATATGAATATTAATTTCAAAAATAATATTTATGAAAATATTCTTTCATATGTGAGTACATGAAATTAACTCCATGAGTATTTTATTTTTTTTCTTCGAAAACAAATTGTAATTATTTTATTTATTTTCAAAAGGCGTATCAAACATTTAAATTTTTTTTGAGATTTTCGAAATTATTTATTAATTATTTTATTATTATTTTTAAAAGTATATTTTGAAATTTGCTTCATTTAATGTTTAACTATTATGGTAATTTAAATTGGATTTATCTTATTCGATTTTAAATTAAAGAGGGGATTTATTTGGATTTAAGTTGAATTTGGATTTGATTGGTTTAAATTTATTTAATTTAATAATGGATTTATCTAACAGGGATTTAACCTAATCCTAATCCTTATTCAAGTAGGAATTCTCACCTCCTATATAAGGAGAGGTACTCCTCCACATAAATATTCCACAAATTACTCTATCAATTCTACCATAAGTGCGTGCACCGTGTCCGTGTCCACCGAATTCCCTCCACTAAATTTTTTTAGAAATACATTCACCATCCCGGTGTCCGACACACCTGGACACATCATCATCCTCGTCCCCGTGTCGGATACATCCCCGACACCAAGCCCTAAATCTAAAACCCAACTCTAGAGAAATCGCAACTCCTCCACCGTCACCCTTGTCCTCATCGCACCTCCACCGGTGCCACTCCCATCACCACCCCGTCACCCGTCACCACCACCGCCGATGCCACCATCGAACCCACAGCACCACCTCCGCTGTCATCATCACCGCAGCCTCCTGCCGCACACCCCCACAGCCACCACCACGTCACACCCAGAGCACACCCACCATCATCATCCCTACCACCGATTGACCACCTCGTCTCCGCGTCTATGGCCACTGGCCGTTCTCCAAAATCTCCATCGCACCATCAGCCTACGACTCCCACCGGAACCTTTCCATCACCGTCGTGCCACTCACCGATCCACCCCGATATCACCCCAGTTGTCCGTCCGTCCGACCTACACCTCTACGACACCTCACTGCCACAACCATAGTCCATCACCCCTGGAACCCAGCTTCGCCGCACAAGTTCGGCCAACACCAACGCCACATTAGGAAAAGAAAAGGGCAGCAAATCCCAAATGTCACTCCCCATTCCCGGAATACGTAAATTTTTGATTTTTCATGTATATGGTATCTGGCACCTGTATCTTTATTACATATATCCTGTATTTGTAACTGGCCATGGCAAGGAACAGTATCTCGTCGCGGATTAGTGTGCCACCCCTTGTCCTTATCTGGTTGTAGGCGTGGTTCACTGTTTCGATGATAGGATTTCTGAACCGTATTGTGGTTATGATTTTATTTAATTAATTTAATTAGTTGTATCATGTAGCAATTAACATGTCATTAGTCACATGGTTAAGAGCATGCTTAAGCTTAGGGTTTCTTTGAGTCAACCCAACCCCTATATATTCTCTTCCATACTCTCTCTCCTCATTCACTCTTTCATTTATTTTGCTCAAACAACATTTAGGCAAGTACATCTTGCACCAAATGGAGAGATTCTTGCATTTTTCATTTCTTGATTTTTCTTTGATATGATTTGTCTATATTGTTCTTCTCTTCATTCTCTACAAGTTTAGTTCTTGGAGTTTTTAATTTTAATGGCTAGTTTTGTGTAGATCTAAATTTCTAAAACTAGGGTTCTATGGATTTCCATGGTTTTGATCTATCAAACTTGGCTGTTTTCAAAAACTAATGGTCCTATGTTGTAGGGAATTCAATTCTATCCAATTTTGACCTTTGAAAAGTTAGATTTTGACTTGTTTTGAGGAAGTTATGGCCAAAAGCATTTTTGGCCATTTCTATGTTCGTCTGTCCTAATTTTGGCAGGGACGATGAATAGTGTCGCATGAATAGTACCGCAGCCGCATGAATAGTGCCGCAGCCACATGAGCATGAATAATACCGCAGCCGCATGAGATGAATAGTGCCACAGAAATGAATAGTATCGTAGCTGCATGAGATGAATAGTACCACAGCCGCATGAATAGTACCACAGCCGCATGAGCATGAATAGTACCGCAGCCGCATGAGATGAATAGTGTTGCAGGAATAAATAGTGCCGCAGCCGCAGAAATGAATAGTGCCGCTGCCGCATAAGATGAATAGTGCCGCAGCCGCAGGAATAAATAGTGCCGCAGCCACATGAGATGAATAGTGCCGCAGCCGCATGAGATGAATAGTGCCGCAGCCGCAGGAATGAATAGTGCCGCAGCCGCATGGAATGAATAGTACCGCAGCAGCATGAGATGAATAGTACCGCAGGATGAATAGTGCTGCATAGTGCCTATTTTGGCTGTTTTATGTCCTATTTGACTTATTTGTGGCCAGAATTTCTTCCAACTCCCAACATGAAAGTTGTAGATCTTTGTATTGGCTTCAAGGGTTCTCATGTCTCACTTTAACCAGAATTCATATGTGACTTTTATGTCATGAGGAGTCCGAGTGACTTCCTGACTTGACCATGTTCCTGACCTGATTACCTATATACGTGCTGGTACATGTTCTAAGTGTGTATTGAGATACAATATTAGTATGTACTACGATGCCATTTAATGAGTGCACTGAGGTGTGACTCTATATGCCAAGTGATCGTTCTTGTTATATGTCAATACATGTGTACCTTCCAGTACAGTCATGGTAATTGGTCAGTAATAGTGTCGTGGTATGTTGATTGTTGTTTGAAGCATTACACTAAGCATGGATCTAGATCGGGCCGATGTGGATTCATACTTAGGGTACGCGTACTATGGTACGACATATAGGAGGATGACCATGTGACCACGACATGTAATTCCATATCAAGATAGGGTTAATCTAAGAAACTCAAATTGGTAGATGCATTGGGTGGGAAGAATCCCGAGATCGTGCCATACTGGCCACCCCAGGTCCTGTCCTGACGTGTCGGGTTGGCCGCCACGGATACAGTTTTATCCGCCTATAGTGGATGACTATATACGACTCCTACATGCTATGTGTTATATGTTTTAGCACGGTGGCCTTACGGAGGACCGGTACATAATCAAAGTGCTATATGTATATTATATGGTTTGGCTAGCCCTGCTGGGTTGACACGATTTGAGGATTCCTATAATTTGTATTACTGGGATAATCCAGATAAATCATAGAAAGCCGTAGGATTGATTGGCCGCTTGTAAGCTAACTTGTTTGTGATATGTTTTCTTCTGTTAGCAATTGAGGAACATGGACTATCGTGGTGCGTGGTCCAACCCATGTCCTTGTTTGGTTGTTGGGTTGGGCTATTGTGCTGCGATAGGCTATGGACCGAAGTCGCAATCAGAAGCCCTTTACCTGTCCATGGTTATAGGATATATCTTATCTCGGCATGATATTGGCACCGTTTGTCCTTGTTTGGTTGTAAGGGTGTCGTATTGTCTCGATGATATGGTATAAGCCTATAACTCGTGAATCAGGTCATATTTTACTCATTGGATTTTATCTCACTCTTTTGTGCTCTGCTATTCGGGGCCTGACCCCGCTGGTTTTGTTTGGCCAGATCTCGTAGCAGCCCCAGAGGATCCAGCCTTCCACCCGAACAATGGTGCACACCAGGAGTATGGGCGCCAGGAACCATGAGTGGGTTTCTTCTTCACTGCTCTGATATCTTCTATTTTGTACTTGGCGTTTAGCCACCGGCACATGTTTAGCCGACAGTTCTGGACAATAGTTTCCTTTGCATAATTGTAATTAAATCAGACTGCAGCTGACTACGGTTATGTACTATTGACTCTCGGTACTAGCTTATCATTTTGTATAGCTAGGCTCATGAATCATTTTGATGAAGCGTCGGGGACGTCTTACTGCTTTGTCTTATATGATCATTATTTACTGCTTCTTGTTTTGATTGATTGAGACATAGATGCTCTGTGAGACCATAGGAGACTTGATTGTAGCATGCACCCCCTTGTCTCTTGACAGCCACGATCGTCGTATGACGTTTATATACCTTATATGGCGTAGCTGGCCTAGTCCGTCTCAGTATTCCGGTACTGGGGCGTGACAAGGTTTTAGTGGTGGCCCATACAGGTCTGTTTTTCAGACTTGTGGGGTGTTGCGATTATAGGAGTCTCAATCAAAACATGTTCCCCTTGATCTTCTGATCCATTTTCTCTTTCTTCCACCTTGATTGCTAACTTGATTGTCATCCTCGATTCCTTCCCGTCCTGTCTTTTGATACCTTGTATCCTTTCCTTTAGGATCACATCATTCTCGGCTATTGGAGGAGCCGACATGGGAGAGAATCTAGTAGATCAGAGACCAGTTGGAGATCAGCAACGGGTAGCCCTCTACCTGGACAGATTCCCATCGAGAACGTTACCGAGCATGAGCCAGTTGAGCTACAGAGGCCAGAGGATCCCGTACCTCTAGTGATGCTGGTAGTACCAGTAGTACTAGATGCGCCGGCACTATTGCAGATTATTAGAGGGTTAATGGAGACCCAACAACGCCAGATGGCAGCCCAACAGCAACAACAAATCCGACATCAAGAACAGGATGTGCTACAGAATCAGGGGTTACAATTAGCCCTTGAGAGAAGTATCAGGAATGATTCAGGAGCGTCCGGAAGGTTTTGTCGACTTAACCCGAGATATTTTGACGGCACGGAGAATGCCATCACGGCGGATGCTTGGCTTCAGGATACAGAGGCCATATTGACCGCAGCAAAGGTTCCAGCAGAAGAGAAGGTTGACCAGGTCAGACTTTTACTTCAGGATCTCGCCCGCGATTGGTGGGCATCGGAAGAGGTTGGAAAGAGGTATCATGTTCCCTGGGATAGCTTCAGTACCAGATTCAAAGCCAAGTATTTTGGCGTTGTAGCTCGGTATGAGCTTCAGCAGAGATTTATCAGCCTCAAGCAGGCTGGTAGGACGGTGGATGGTTATGCGGCGGAGTTCTGCAAGTTAAGTAGGTTTGCTCGGATGATGGTGGCGACAGAGCTTGAGAGAGCAATGAGGTTCTAGCATGGACTTCACCTAGAGATTTTGCAGCTGGTCGAGGGGCACGACAACCAGACATTCGATGCAGTATTGACGGTGGCTCGGAGGCACGAGCTTACTATTCAAAGGTTATCAGCAAGAACTAGGGGCCAGAAGAGGTCTCATTCGCAGAGTGCTGGGGGAGGAGTAGTACCTCGGACGTCAGTACCAGCACCTGGCATCCGTATTCATGATGCAGCACCAGTCACGACAATTGTGACTGTACCAGTTCGACAGCAGCAACAGAGGAACCAGCAGCAGCGTCAGGAAGCACCAGTAGGTTGCACTTAATGTGGTAAGGGAGGGCACACTAGGGATGTGTGTCGTTCAGCCAATGGATTATGCTTGAGGTGTGGCAGTCCAGACCATAGGATTGCCAATTGTCCTATGATGCAGAGGCCAGGAGGGCCAGCTCAACGGTTTCCGGTATTGCCAGCTCCAGAGGTAGCACCGTATCAAGGGCCAGCACTAGCAGTGAGGCCACTAGTCCAGCGCCCATTACCGACGCAAGCTCAGATGTATCGACAAGCGCAACATCAGGTTGGACAGCAGGGCCAGGGAAGGCAGGGACAAAGGCAAGAAGAATTTGGAGTATTAGAGCAGAGGTTGGCTGAAGGCGGTCAGATTTTGGGTAAGGTTTGAGTATTATTTATTATAATTCCTTGAGTTTTATATTCGAAAAGTGAAGGCGACTTTCTCGTCTCACTCATCTACTCTCGTATCATGTGATACGTGATATTCATCATGTGTCTTGATTACGAGAGTATGTCCTGGGCAGAGTCTCGTTCTTGATTTAGTCATTGGTACCGACTTATCTCAAGCGTTGACCCTTGTCCACTTTGGGTGTCAGTGTAGGACCTCGAGGACGAATTCCTACCTGACTTGAGAGGCATATTTTATTCGTATGTCTCCGATCATTTTCTTCTAGGGTACGATTATTGTTTGTGCTCTTACTTAATTATTCTTGCTTTCTTAAAAATGTTCATGTGTCAAGTGTTGTTTGATAATTGTGCTTGCTATTTGTCATGAGTGTATTTCGTGATCTGAGAGCGCGCTCAACTAGCCTTCTCGAAATTCCGAGGACGGAATTTTTCTAAGGAGGGTATAGATGTCACTCCCCATTCCCGGAATACGTAAATTTTTTATTTTTCATGTATATGGTATCTGGCACCTGTATCTTTATTGTATATATCCTGTATTTGTAACTGGCCATGGCATGGAATAGTATGTCGTCGCGGATTAGTGTGCCACCCCTTGTCCTTGTCTGGTTGTAAGCATGGTTCACTGTTTCGATGATAGTATTTCTGAACCGTGTTGTGGTTATGATTTTATTTAATTAATTTAATTAGTTGTATCATGTAGGAATTAACATGTCATTAGTCACATGGTTAAGAGCATGCTTAAGCTTAGGGTTTCTTTGAGTCAACCCAACCCCTATATATATTCTCTTCCACACTCTCTCTCCTCATTCACTCTTTTATTTATTTTGCTCAAACAACATTTAGGCAAGTACATCTTGCACCAAATAGAGAGATTCTTGTATTTTTTATTTCTTGATTTTTCTTTGATATAATTTGTCTATATTGTTCTTCTCTTCATTCTCTACAAGTTCAGTTCTTGGAGTTTTTGATTTTAATGGCTAGTTTTGTGTAGATCTAAGTTTCTAAAACTAGAGTTCTATGGATTTCTATGGTTTTGATCTATCAAACTTGGTTGTTTTCGAAAACTAATGGTCCTATATTGTAGAGAATTCAATTCTATCCAATTTTGACCTTTGAAAAGTTAGATTTTGACTTGTTTTGAGGAAGTTATGGCCAAAAGCATTTTTGGCCATTTCTATGTTCATCTGTCCTAATTTTGGCAGGGACGATGAATAGTGCCACATGAATAGTACTGCAGCCGCATGAATAGTGTCACAGCCGCATGAGCATGAATAGTGCCGCAGTCGCATGAGATGAATAGTGCCGCAGGAATGAATAGTGCCGCAGCCGCATGAGATGAATAGTACCGCAGCCGCATGAATAGTGTCGCAGCCGCATGAGCATGAATAGTGCCGCAGCCGCATGAGATGAATAGTGCCACAGAAATAAATAGTGCTACAGCCGCAGGAATGAATAGTGCTGCAGCCGCATGAGATGAATAGTGCCGCAGGAATGAATAGTGTCGCTGCCGCATAAGATGAATAGTACCGCAGCCGCAGGAAAGAATAGTGCCGCAGCCGCATGAGATGAATAGTATCGCACCCGCAGGAATGAATAGTGTTGCAGCCGCATGGAATGAATAGTACCGTAGCCGCATGAGATGAATAGTACCGCAGGATGAATAGTGCCGCATAGTGCCTATTTTGGCTGTTTTATGTCCTATTTGACTGATTTGTGGCCAGAATTTCTCCCAACTCCCAACATAAAAGTTGTAGATCTTTGTATTGACTTCAAGGGTTCTCATGTCTCACTTTAACCAGAATTCATATGTGACTTTTATGTCACGAGGAGTCCGAGTGACTTTCTGACTTGACCATGTTCCTGACCTGATTACCTGTATACGTGCTGGTACATGTTCTAAGTGTGTATTGAGATACAATATTAGTATGCACTGCGGTGCCATTTAATGAGTGCACTGAGGTGTGACTCTACTTGCCAAGTGATCGTTCGTGTTATATGTCAATACATGTGTACCTTCCAGTACAGTCATGATAATTGGTCAGTAATAGTGTCGTGGTATGTTGATTGTTGTCTGAAGCATTACACTAAGCATGGATCTAGATCGGGCCGATGTGGATTCATACTTAGGGTACGCGTACTATGGTACGACATATAGGAGGATGACCATGTGACCACGACATGTAATTCCATAGCAAGATAGGGTTAATCTAAGAAACTCAAATTGGTAGATGCATTGGGTGGGAAGAATCCCGAGATCGTGCCATATTGGCCACCCCAGGTCCTGTCCTGACGTGTCGGGTTGGCCGCCACGGATACAGTTTTATCCGCCTATAGTGGATGACTATATCCGACTCCTACGTGCTATGTGTTATATGTTTTAGCACGGTGGCCTTACGGGGGACCGGTGCATAATCAAAGTGCTATGTGTATATGTATATTATATGGTTTGGCTAGCCCTGCTGGGTTGACACGATTTGAGGATTCCTATAATTTGCATTACTGGGATAATCCAGATAAATCATAGAAAGCCGTAGGATTGATTGGACGCTTGTAAGCTGACATGTTTATGATATGTTTTCTTCTGTTAGCAACTGAGGAACATGGACTATCGTGGTGTGTGGTCCAACCCATGTCCTTGTTTGGTTGTTGGGTTGGGCTATTGTGCTGCGATAGGCTATGTACCGAAGTCGCGATCAGAAGCCCTTTACCTGCCCATGGTTATAGGATATATCTTATCTCGGCATGATATTGGCACCGTTTGTCCTTGTTTGGTTGTAAGGGTGTCGTATTGTCTCGATGATATGGTATAAGCCTATAACTCGTGATTCAGGTCATATTTTACTCATTGGATTTTATCTCACTCTTTTGTGCTCCCTTGTGGTACTTGCTATTCGGGGCCTGACCCCGCTGGTTTTGTTTGGCCAGATCTCGTAGCAGCCCCAGAGGATCCAGCCTTCCACCCGAATAATGGTGCACACCAGGAGTTTGGGCGCCAGCCGCCAGGGACCATGAGTGGGTTTCTTCTTCACTGCTCTGATATTTTATATTTTGTACTTGGCGTTTAGCCACCGGCACATGTTTAGCCGGCAGTTCTGGACACTAGTTTCCTTTGCATAATTGTAATTAAATCAGACTGCAGCTGACTACGGTTATGTACTATTGACTCTCGGTACTAGCTTATCATTTTGTATAGCTAGGCTCATGAATCATTTTGATGAAGCGTCGGGGACGCCTTACTGCTTTGTCTTATATGATTATTATTTACTGCTTCTTGTTTTGATTGATTGAGACATAGATGTTCTGTGAGACCATAGGAGACTTGATTGTAGCATGCACCCCCTTGTCTCCTGACAGCCACGATCGCCGTATGACGTTTATATACCTCATATGGTGTAGCTGGCCTAGTCCGTCTCAGTATTTCGGTACTGGGGCGTGACACCTAACCTCCTTTCAACTTCTGAGCCGCCTTGCCCACCGTAGGAGCCTCCGTACCGTGTATCGTCGAACGGCGACCAACTCAGCACCGATGGCCAGATCTGGTACAGGCCGACGAGCGCGCATACCCCGGTGCCGAACCATCGGATTATTGTGCGCACCAGAAGCTCAGAGAGCCGATTTCTCAGCCGTGGTCGGAGACCCTCCTCCGTCATCCGGCCTCGCACCGCCGCCCTCGATGAACGACAGAGCCCTCTCTTTTCCGCCCCTGCGTCGACCTTCCCGATCATCCACCCTCTCCGCTCCTCTGTGCGCCGCTCCGGTCTCGAGCGCCACCGCGCTCGAGGGTTTCCCCCGATCGCCTATGCCGTGAAACGCACGGCGTCGCCCCCGTTGCCCCCTTTCTCCGCCACGTCCGGCATCGCCGAGCACTCCGCAGCCGGCAAACTCTACCGCGACCCGAGCTTCCTCCGCCGCTCCCAGCTCCTCACTTCCCTCTCTCCTCTCTTCCTCTCGTCTTCTCTCTCTCTTTTCCTTTCTTACTTTCTTTCTTTGGAAAGCTGTCTCTCTCTCTCTCGCAGAGAAGAGACAGCTGTAGCTGTTTTGATTTTTTTTTTTTTTGATTTTGTTTTTTTGTATTATTTGTTTCTTTTTAGTATCTGTTACCATCATTATTATTATTATTATTATTATTATTATTATTATTATTATTATTATTATTTACCTAATATCAGTGTATAATTAAAATGTGTATATATATAAATATATTGATGTATATACATGTATATCTATACCAAAATTTTCTTACTGTTATTATTATTATTATTATTATTATTATTATTATTATTATTATTATTATTATTATTATTAGTATTTTACTACCAATTATTTATTCATTTATTTTTATTATATTATTATTTTAAGTAGAAAGATAATAAAAATTTTGACAAAATCCAATAACCCTAGAGTATTTTTTTTTGAATGCATTAAATATTTTGAGAAATGAAAAGTTAGTTTTTACAAACAATTGCAAATTTTTACGAACTTAAAATCTAGTCTAAAAATGATTTTTATTATTCTTTAATTTATTTTCTAGACATATAGCATACTAATAAAAAATGTATTTTCAAATAACTATCCAAAGTATTTTACTAACAAAATATAGTTCTTATCTAAAAACCTATGTTGACAACCTTAGAGTTTTTGCCTAAAATAACTTTTTGACTTTTCGAGCATTTATTTAAGAGCATATTTTAACTAACAATATTTTAGTATTATAAATGATTTCCTAAAAATCGTGTATATATTATTTAATCAACTTCTTCGATTTTCTTCCATCCCGTGACTAATCCCGACATTTCCAATTCATCTCTAATTTTGCACTTCATTATGTCAAACCTAACTAAGTTGACCGTTCTGGACCCGATAGAATACTCCGTCTCGTCAACAGAGGCTCACTTGTATAGTTGTAACACCAAAGTCGATCTTGTGCCACCTTTATTGTACCACACCAGGCAGCTCACCAGGCGTCGCAACAGGCAAGTATACCTTGCTAATTAACTGTCAAATTATTTATTTTCTGTATTATTTATTTTATTTCATATTGTTAGTTTCCTTTGTTATAAACTGCGCGTCCAAGCCATACTTGGGTGCAAGCGACTCTATTAGTCGTTTTACTTTACTATATGTATGTTAACTTAGTGTTAGCGGACTACCTTCTTGTTGGAGGATATCCTTATATCTCCCTTGGCTATGACACACACACTACACGGTTGGAGACATGTTGCTAGGGACACGACTTATGTACTGGCCCTCTCTAAAGTCGTGTGACAGATAGATGATCGTAACTGCTATGACTAGGGTTTTAGAGACTCAAGCAGTTACAAAACAGAACGAGCCATGGACATGACTTGAACAGTATGGAAAATATTGGGGGAGGACAGTCGCTATTGCGTATGGGAATCCAAACAGGTAAACCACAGTCTCCGGATGGAACTGTGGTAATTTATTTGCAGATGCCCTCTGACGTTTTGGACGTTACGGACGGATACGGATCACTGGATGCCAGTTACGTACACATAGCCTAAAATTCCACCCATACGCATGAAAGTTGTCCTCTAAATTGCACATTAGGCGGTTAGAATCTCCTTTGCATATTTGTGTCTAGAATAGTCTTTTATATATTATTTTATTATTCTGACAGTTCATATTAGCATGTTCTTCCTGTATCTTGCTACGTCCGTCTGAGGACCTGATTATTCCCCAGGTGTGTGTTCATGTCTTTCGCAGGTATCCTAGCTGAGGTTGTGGTCTTCTCCATTCCCTCGAAGATTGCGTGCCTTGGATCTTTCTTACTACTCCCGCCAATTTATTCCATGTCTTGTACTTCTTTTATTTGGTTGGTAGTGGATGTGTCTCCACCCAACATATTGTATAAATACATTTCATAGATGATTATGTGATGTCTTTTACTCTTTATTTTATGGATGAGATTTAGTTTGTCTTGGATTACTGTATTTTACAGCTTATGTATACATACAAGACCCCTGTACTTCGTATGTATACAGCTGGCATGTCTACGTTCCTAGTCCTACGTATATTGGGACTGGGGCGTTACATAAAGTTCTCAACTTCTTTGACTTAGTCCATGAAGCACTTTTTACGCTCCTACAGGTACCCCTGACCGTGGTACTCAGAGGTCCCTGCCCTAGACATGATGCGAGACAGTACTGGTTCATTTATACATACACAATCGTCCATGGTATCCAGGCCATTCATTCTTGTCATGCCATACTAGCTGTCGCAACAGCTTTCAATAGTTCCCATCATGCTTGCTTGTCAAGTCATGTCATGTCATGTTAACTTCATACTGTACCGCGTACAATTATCATTTCAAACATATTAAATGAATTCGTGATTATCAAGTTATGACAAAAGGCGTAAGGATATAAAAGGGTAAAGGTGTACGCCATAGGGACTCAAGCCTCTACGCGCGTACTACTACGCTAGGCCAAGGGGCCTCAAGCGTAAAGTGACTTACGCTAGCAAGAGCAAGGTGAGATAGCTCTATGCGAGCAAGGGCACTTGCGGGTGGGGTTTTACGCTAACCAGGGCTTTACGCTAGCAAGCCGTAGGCAAGCGAGGCTCTACGCGAGTGAAACTCCACGCGAGTGAAACTCTACGCGAGTGAAACTCCACGCGAGTGAAACACTCGAGCAAGACTTTACGCACGCGAGAGTCTGCTCAAGCCAGGGTTTTACGCGAGCACGATTTTACGCGAGCGGGAGGTCCCCAAGCGTAAACATCGAATGAACTCGGCGTAGAACGGAGTACGCTGGCACGCAAATGCGTGTGCGTAAAAAAGGAATACTACGCAGACACGTGAAAACGTGTGCGTAAGGGGTAAATGATACGCTGGCACGTAAAACGTGGGCGTAAAGGCTAAACACTATGCTAACACATTAGAACGTGTGTGTAAAACTTTATCTTCTCCCAATGGCCAAGACAAGCAGGCGTAAAAGCTCACGAACTCAAGTAAGCCCTATCTCGGTCAAATTTCGATGAAATCCAACCATCCAAGAGCCAAACTAGCATAAAATCGATATCCCTACTACATGGAACTCTCCATTTCGGAAACAACCAAGTATTAGAAGATCAAAACCATGAAAGATCAAAAATGCTAAAACTTAGATCTACTTGAAATAAGCCATGGAGTCCGAAAATGCTAAATACAAAGTTACTTAGAATCTCATGAGGAAGACAATGGAACAACAAAATCTGAGTTCCTTCATGAAGCAAGTTGCACTTGCCTAAGCCTCCTGTTAGATGGAGGAGTAATGGAGGAAGAAGAAGAATTAATGAAGAAGTAAATTAGGAGAGAGAAGGGGTATACGGCTAATAAAGGAAGAGAGGGGTGGTAGGTAGGGGTCTGCATTCCAACCCAAACTGTCACGACCCGCACCCTAGAGTAAGGGCACGAAACGTGGGTACGTCCAGCCTACGCTGCAGTGTCGGCGGTAGAACGCTGTCCTAGATCAAACATCTAACAATATAAAGGTACCTGTACAGTATATACACTCTAAATAGAGGTGACATAACAAATACAGTCTCAATCACATCTAAGGTAGAGCATGATAAAAGATAGATAGATAGATAAGAACAGAATAAAATTTCACAGAGAAATATAATCCAGAAAAAGTCTAAGTGTCTAAGATAAATACATATCCAGAAACATCAGATAAAACAAACTCCCAGAATATACAATAATGTATCAATGAGAAGACAAGGTAAGAGTCTAAGCTAGCAGTCTAAACCACTGGTGGTAGATCCTCTACTGCAAGTGGGTCCAAGTCACAAGTGATGTCTAAAGCTGCACCATAATGGATAGACACCAGGGCCTCATCATTCACTGTAAAATTTTTAATAGGTCCAGTCAGGACAGGAGCGAGTACAGTACATCTCAACAAATAATAACATGTTAGAAAATATAAACATGCTAGAGAGTAAGATACAAGAAACTGAAGAACAACATGATGTAAAAAAAGAGAGACTGTAAGTAAATAGCTACAGTATATAGAGAACTAACAGTGACTAGTGATTCAGAGCACAAGATGGTTATATAAACGATACGATGTTGTGCACGAGTAATCTAGAGAGGTTGTACACGAGTAATCTACTGGATTGAATACATAACCACTTCTACTCCTCCGCCCCAATCAATATACAAGGATCTAGCCAAGTTATGTTATTATACACGAAGTATAGTCGTACACGAAGATCATGTGAACACATGAATATACACGATTTCATACGATTTCTACACGATCACGAATACAAGGAGTACACGATGCTCACGATAAAGTATACGAACATGAAATACTCGATGTATCCGCTAAGGGGATAACATCGTACGACAAGATCCATATAGTACTATTCCATGTTTCCAACGTGTCAGCATCATGTAAAGTAATCTAAAGCAGGAAATATAATCCTAAACAAGATATGAAATGATCAGAGAATGTACTCGCCTGTATCCTGAGTATCCGAAGAGAATCTACTGTCCGAAGAGTGGTGTCTGTCTCCTATAGAACTGTACAAGTCACTATAAGTCTAAAATAATATAACAGACTGCTACAATGCATCTACATGAAGTTTGGGGTCAAACTGGACTAAAGTCAACTCTTGGTCAACTCTAGTCAACTAGACTAGTCAAACTAGGTCAACTAGGTCGAGCCTAAGCCAAACAAGTCTCACTAAGCCTAACTAGCAAGCACACACCATTTCTAGGCCATACAAGCCAACTACACATGTTAACTGGCATTCAAACCATGCCCTTAGGCAATGAGCCATAGCTATAGGCCCATAGGCAATGCATATACCATACCACACATTCACACATTGCATATGTTAATATAATTTAGTATAGATCACACACATATACATATAATATATATAATTTATAATATAATAACACACTTTTGTACCTATATAGGTTTCATGACAATATTACATATAGATGTGTATATATATATATATATATATATATATATATATATATATATATATATATATATATATATATATATATATATATATATATATATATATATATATATATATATATATATATACATAGAGTGTTAGGGAATAGGGCACATGTGCTTGTGTACATGTGTGTGTGATACAATGGTTGTGTGGCATGTATTCCTGTGTGTGTGAGAGGGTTTTAAAGTAGTGTGTAAATGAGGAATAGCAAAACAGTGAACCATATACATAGAGTGGTATTTAACAGGCAATGAAACATTCCATTGAAACCTATTCTCAGTTTTAGGAACTCATATGACAGTTTGATAGGGAAATCAATGAGTGTATGTGACAGTAAAATCAGTGAGTGTCAATGCATTTGAATCAAAAGATAATGAGTTCTCAGGAAAAAGAAGATGACAGTTATACTTCTATCAAACCAAATCGAATCCCCATCAATCCATTTACAGTGAACTTACAACATACATGAGAATTCAGTTTTTAACAAGAGTGAAGGAATTCAATATCAGTTCCTAGGACTAACAGTTACTAATATACCAATTGAAACCTATTCCCAGGTTTTGTTTCAGAATTTGGAACCCAATTTCGAAACCAACTCTCCATTGAAACCATTTAAAATGCAACATAAACTAACAGTGATCTAGCAACATGTAATTGGATTAAACATTAAATCTAAGAATCATATAAATCAGTTTTAAATAGGAATAAAAAATAATCAAATACTGAATGTGAGTATCAGTGTATATTAGACAGCCCAACCCACATGTTCGAAAGCCAAAACTCAGTGCAAAAACCTATCAAACTTGTAAAACCTATCCAGCAGTAGTTGGTGCATATGTACATGAGTTAAATATGTAATTAAACATCAAACTCAGTTAATGGGAAATTAAATTCAGCAATGAAGAACAGGTATCAGTCAACAGTCCAATTCAATGTTCGAAATCCCATTCTAGATCAAACAACCTAATCTAATATGTAAAACTAATCTAGCAGGTATTAATACATATGTTGGTGAACTTAAACATGCAATTTAACATCAAAAATTTAGTTTAAAAACTGGAATGAAATCAGAGTTTGAAGCTGACAGCATGTATCAGTCACATTGCTATCCTATAGTCAAAGTCCCATATTCGAAATCTAAAACTCACCAAAGCAGTAAACAATCTTATAGTAGATTAATACACATGTTCAGGATCTTAATATGACAATTTAATCATTAATTAAATAGTTGAAACTGGAAATGAACACAGGAAATCAGAAACTAACACTATATATCAGTAACAAATGGAAACTTCAAATTGAACAATCAAAACACATTAAGATGGTAAACTAAGAGATGGTATTGAACATACAATACGTGCACGTGATGTACACTCAATATCGTGTCCACAACATGACACAAACGTGTCCAAATGCCGCATGAACTCAGCACTGTTCTGGACACGCACAGAGGTGAACCCGTACACGTGTCCTACCTCACCTGACACAATACTATTGGATACGAGACTTTGTGGGTGTCGTGTCAAACACTGCCCCTAGCTTCGTGTCCAATATTACGTGTCCACATGCTCTAGGATGGCTGCACGGACAAGCGGGTAGCATGCCAGCCAACCGCGTGCGTGCGGGGGCATGTCCACGGGTCTAGTACGACCCCGACATAACACAAAATGTGTTCAGTCTATTAGAAATGTATAAGCGACACAAAACCCTAATTTTCTATTCAAACCAAATCAGAAAATAAGATCGAAATGCCCACTGTGGCATTTCGTCGAACACCTACGAATGCACACTGATACGTGTCCGATACGGACACGTAAAGGACACGAAACCTAGCAAAAACATATTCCTACAGTTAGAGGACACCTAGGGCTTCCTATCCATGCCTAGAAACTAAAATTTCGTGGAGAGAATGAGAAGTTACCTAATGGTATTCTTCTCCAAGGAAAGCTTCAAAATGGGGGATTCTTCTAGCTAGCCCCAAAGCTCCAAATTGTCCCAAATCTGAGGATAGCCTCCATGAACAGTAGGGGAAAGTAATTTAGATCACCATAGAAGAAGTTTGAATGAAAAAGGAATTATATTGATTAAAATAGGAAAGAGTTTCTATAGGGACAAACCTTGTTCTTGCAAAATGGAGAGAATGAACAAAAGAGGCAAGTGTTTTGAGAGGGATTTTATAGGGTGTTGTTCCCTAGGTGGCTAGCCATAAATGCTTGGGTTAGGGTTTTAGGATTTGATTAATGGCTCTCAATCCATCTAGTTAAATCAATGGTCCACAAGCCTAGGTTTCACACTTGACTTAAAGGCAACCTAGTTAACTCTAACTAACATGACTTAACCAAGACTAATCAATACTAACTAACACTAACCATGGCTAGCTAAGTCTAGCTATGACTAATCTAGGTTAGGTCAAATCTAGGTTAGGACTAAACACAATACAAGGCAATTAATTAAATCATATTTAAATCACACCATTCCAATAACCATATTAAATTCCAATTAAATATATATTAGTTCAAATAATTCAAAATGACAAGAATACCCTCAAACTAGAATGATAATTAAATTATCCTAATGACATGGTTAGGCTCTAGGTCATGCAGTCTCTAGGGTTTCACTAGCAGCACATCAAAATCACAAGTCATGACTTAGAGCAGTTTTTAAATAGTTTAAAAATGATTAAAAATCACCAAAAATCATGATATGAAATAAATATCAATAAATAATAATTATAATTACAAAATTTCAAAATTACCCTTATCTGGAAAACTGGGTGTTACAATCCTACCCCCCTTAGAAAAATTCTGTCCTCGAAATTAAGATGATCGTACCCCTTCTAGGTCAATCATAGTCAAGGGTCAATCACTAGTCAATTTCTCAACATGCTAGTACTTGGTCATCAGCTGGTCAACTTCTTAGGATTTTACCAATGCTAGCTACCTAAGTGTTGGCAACTAGAATTTAGCAAAAGAGAAACTCTATAATAGGCTAGCTCTTAACTTTCCAATCCTATCAAGTCACTCATAACTAAATACCTACAAGCTAAGCACATTAATCCCAAATACCACTTATAGATATGCTCAAGAACAACAACCCATCACATATATCCTAAGTATATCATCTATATATATATGACTGATCAACCAAGGGTTAAAGTAGACTAAACTTATAAGGGACTGAAACAAATGCTTAGAATTTAGGCTAAGGATGAATGGTCTGAAACATCAATATAGGCAAAAGGGAATGATGCTAAGGAGACTGAATTTATAAGCTAAAGGACAGGACATTTGGGTCCACTTGTATAGTCAAAGTGAAAGAAAACCTACATGGTGACTGAAACATGCCTCTAGATCAATCTGGGCTCTCCTCTCTATCTAGCTGAACTAACTACATGCAGGACAGTGGTCTGAAAGAAGTGAACCAACTGGTGTACAGGGAATACAATAGGCAGTATACTGCAAATGAGTGCAGGCTACTTACCAAATCAAAATACATTACATATATACAAGCTATATATATATATATATATATATATATATATATATATATATGCTTTACCCTCATCACCTCAACTCTATTCAAAGTCTAATAACACCAACTCCCTACTACATGCCTATCACTCCAAGAAGAGGTCAGATACTGCAGGGTGTGTTGGGACAGAACAGTGGTATAGCATGGCTGCACATGAAGATGCAGAACAATCACATGTAGGACAATGATGTACGAGGATGGCACCGCACAGCTTGGTGACGATGGCTCAGGCTTTGGAAAACCAGATCAGGGCGACGCTGTGTTGGACGACTCCGCCGAAAGTAGAGTCGTGGCGACGCTGGACTCGCTCCCGGCGAGTCGGGGCGTCATCGACGCTCGAGCACGACCGTGGAGGAAGGGTTCAGGGCATGGCGAGTCGGCACTCACGGAGGGTGCAGATGCTGGACGGATGCGGTAGTTCATGGGGGTGGCGCCACTAGTATCGTGGTGGAGGTGAGTGGCGAGGTTAGGTTAGGGTTTCATATTTTTCCATCGTTTGTGGTTGTCCTGGTATCGGATACAGGGGTAGGGTTTCTGTGTTGATCGTGTCTGGCTTGTCAGACACCAAATTTCTTTGAGTTTTGTATTCTTGTCCGACTAGGACACGTGAAATTACGGGTGTAAAGAACTGAATAAGGGGATGGACGAGGACACGGATGTAGGACACCTTCATATGGAAAATTAAACCAATGCCCAGGTAGAGGCTTTTGGATGACTGAACCAACAGTGATAGAAAGGGTTTGGACATGTATCTGGACAGATGGGCTATTATCTGTATCTAATATAATGAAAGAGGGACAGAACAATGATCAAGGAAGAACTCTTATCAACAACCCACATTATATCCCCAATGAATACAACTGTCCTAAATGGACTGAACAATCCTGCCCAAAAACGTTTTGTAGGGCAGGCACAGCAGGTTATAATGAAGGGTATTGTAAGGCTATCAAGTAAGGTAAAATGCTAAGAGATGCAGTGAACAACTTGTACAAGTATGATTCAAGGGAACAGGGTATCTAGTGAAGGGTCTGTACACTGCCTATAAAGGTTGATCAAACATGACTGAACTCAACACAAAAAGAACTTAACTAAAATAGAAACTGGACCAATATAGGCTAACAACATGTCAATACCCTATACAACAATGGCCTATAGATACCAACCAACCTATATCCCATATGCCGATATCATCTGCAATCTATATGTATATAGACCTCTCAGTCTTAGGTGAACTACAACTATACTCAAGGACAGGCTCTGGTCATGGGTGCCTCACTGGAAAAAGGTAAGGAAAAATAATAAAATCATCAAGGCTGTAAGACATACTAACATCCTATATGTAAACTGGTTGGTATTATAAATAACAGGGAAATCATCTACAATGGGTTACTATTCTAATACCAATGCTAACTATCATCTCTAAGGTACAAATACTCTACAAGTCATCATATTATTATACTATGAAAGAACTACATATAAATAAGCTGTACAAAACTAAATATCCCTACTCCTAAGTTATTTGATGATGGAATACAATTTTTATAACAACAGAAGGGTATGATAATCATATGCGTCTGTCCAAAATCATGTTGTTCAGAGTCTTCGTCATGCTAGTGAGCAAGGCTACGATAATCACAGAGTCCTTGACTAAGGTACATACCTCTAGGTTCATGGAATTTAAAATTTTCGCATTACCGCATGCGACGGCAAAAATCTTAAATTTCCACACCCGAGAAATACGTCCAAAATCTGACTATATGTCCTCACTATGCCAGCTAACACGACTATCGAAGATTCTAGATCCCATAACTGAGGTGACCTAGCCCATATGATTTTCTCAGTAGAAAAATGAACATAACAAAAGATCAACATGACAAAATTAATCAATCAACAAGGAACAGATGGAATCGGATTTCAAGATAGTTATAAGAGACAATTGCGGGAATAGAATCGAGAAGAACGGAACTTGCAGCAAGATCTCCAATGATCTGTGCATCCTCGACTGTCCTGACGATAGCTCGTCCCTGCTGGTTTCCCCTGGTCTGCTGCTGATGCTGCATGAACCGTTACTGCTGAGAGAAATCGAAAATGACGAGAAAAGGTCTCTGTACAGACGGAGGTGCACCTCCAATGTAGCAGAAATGCTAACCTGAGTCGGCACAACAGAAGCTGCGGTCTCGAGGCCCTGTTGAACAGGACAAGAGGTGGCCAGCCTCTCGATAGTATCCCCCGGACCGGAGCGATGAGATCGTGTCTCCATAACCATCATGAAGACAGATCAAAACAAGAAGCAATTACTAAGAATGAAGCGAAAAAATCAAAGGAGGACGGTTTATATTCAAGGAAAGACAATAAGCAGAAATTTAGATAAAAAGAATCTGATTAGGAGTTTTTCCTAGTGTGATTGAGTACCCTCAAAAATATCCTAATCCTACTGCAGGCTGTAGTGATACTCTAGTTCGAATACCACTACATAAACTCGACCTGCATGGGCCACCACTAAAAATGTGTCACGACCCACACCCTAGAGTAAGGGCACGAGACGTGGGTACGTCCAGCCTACGCCGTAGTATCGGCGGTAGAACGCTGTCATAGGTCAAACATTTAACAATATAAAGGTACTTGTACAGTATATACACTCCGAATGGAGGTGACATAAAAAATACAGTCTCAATCACATCTAAGGTAGAGCATGCTAAAAGATAGATAGATAGATAAGAACAGAATGAAATTTCACAGAGAAATACAATCCAAAAAAAGTCTAAGTGTCTAAGATAAATATATATCCAGAAACATCAGATAAGACAAACTCCCAGTATATACAATAATGTATCAATGAAAAGACAAGGTAAGAGTCTAAGCTAGCAGTCTAAACCACTGGTGGTAGATCCTCTATTACAAGTGGGTCCAAGTCACAAGTGATGTCTAAAGCTGTACCATAATGGGTAGACACCAGGGCCTCATCATTTACTGTAAAATTTTCAACAGGTCCAGTCAGAACAGGAGCGAGTATAGTACATCTCAACAAATCATAACAGGTTAGGAAATATAAACATGCTAGAAAGTAAGATACAGGAAACTGAAGAACAACATGATGTAAAAAGAGAGAGATTATAAGTAAATAGCTACAATATATAGAGAACTAACAGTGACTAGTGATTCAGAGCACAAGATGGTTATGTAAACGGCACGATGTTGTACACGAGTAATCTTGAGAGGTTGTACACGAGTAATCTACTGGATTGAATACATAACCACTTCTATTCCCCCGCCCCAATCAATACACAAGGATCTAGCTAAGTTATGTTATTGTACACAAAGTATAGTCGTACACGAAGATCATGTGAACACATAAATATACACAATTTCATACGATTTGCACACGAATGTCACGAATACAAGGAGTACACGATGCTCACGATAAAGTACACGAACATAAAATACCCGATGTATCCGCTAAGGGGATAACATCGCACGATAAGATCCATATAGTACTAATTCGTATTTCCAACGTATCAGCATCATGTAAAGTAATCTAAAGCAGAAAATATAATCCTAAACAAGATATGAAATGATCAGAGAATGTACTCGCCTGTATCCTGAGTATCCGAAGAGAATCTACTGTCCGAGGAGTGGTGTCTATCTCCTATAGAACAGTACAAGTCACTATAAGTCTAAAATAATATAACAGACTGCTACAATGCATCTACATAAAGTTTGGGGTCAAACTTGACTAAAGTCAACTCTTGGTCAACTCTAGTCAACTAGACTAGTCAAACTAGGTCAACTAGGTCGAGCCGAAGCCAAACAAGTCTCACTAAGCCTAAGTAGCAAGCACACACCATTTCTAGGCCATACAAGCCAACTACACATGTTAATTGGCATTCAAACCATACCCTTAGGCAATGAGCCATAGCTATAGGCCCATAGGCAATGCATATACCATACCACACATTCACACATTGCATATGTTAATATAATTTAGTATAGATCACACACATATACATATAATATATATAATTTATAATATAATAACACACATTTGTACCTATATAGGTTTCATGACAATATTATACATAGATGTGTATGTACATGTATATATATATATACATAGAGTGTTAGGGAATAGGGCACATATGCTTTTGTACCTGTGTGTGTGATACAATGGTTGTGTGGCATGTATTCCTGTGTGTGTGTGTGAGGGTTTTAAAGTAGTGTGTAAATGAGGAATAGGAAAACAGTGAACCATATACATAGAGTGGTATTTAACAGGCAATGAAACATTCCATTGAAACCTATTCTCAGTTTTAGGAACTCATATGACAGTTTGATAGAGAAATCAATGAGTGTATGTGAAAGAAAAATCAGTAAATGTCAATGCATTTGAATCAAAAGATAATAAGTTCTCAGGAAAAAGAAGATGACAGTTATACTTCTATCAAACCAAATCGAATCCCCATTAATCCATTTACAGTGAACTTACAACATACATGAGAATTCAGTTTTAACAAGAGTGAAGGAATTCAATATCAGTTCCTAGGACTAACAGTTACTAATATACCAATTGAAACCTATTACCAGGTTTTGTTTCAGAATTTGGAACCCAATTTCGAAACCAACTCTCCATTGAAACCATTTGAAATGCAACATAAACTAATAGTGATCTAACAACATGTAATTGGATTAAACATTGAATCTAAGAATCATAAAAATCAGTTTTAAATAGGAATAAAAAATCAATCAAAAACTGAACGTGAGTATCAGTGTACATTAGACAGCCCAACCCACATGTTCGAAAGCCAAAACTCAGTGCAAAAACCTATCAAACTTGTAAAACCTATCCAGCAGTAGTTGGTGCATATGTACATGAGTTAAATATGTAATTAAACATCAAACTCAGTTAATGGGAAATTAAATTCAGCAATGAAGAACAGGTATCAGTCAACAGTCCAATTCAATGTTCGAAATCCCATTCTAGATCAAACAACCTAATCTAATATGTAAAACTAATCTAGCAGGTATTAATACATATGTTGGTGAACTTAAACATGCAACTTAACATCAGAAATTTAGTTTAAAAACTGGAATGAAATCAGAGTTTGAAGCTGACAGCATGTATCAGTCACATTGCTATCCTATAGTCAAAGTCCTATATTCGAAATCTAAAACTCACCAAATCAGTAAACAATCTTATAGTAGATTAATACACATTTTCAGGATCTTAATATGACAATTTAATCATTAATTAAACAGTTGAAACTGGAAATGAACACAGGAAATCAGAAACTAACACTATGTATCAGTCACAAATGGAAACTTCAAATTGAACAATCAAAACACATTAAGATGGTAAACTAAGAGATGGTAATGAACATACAATACATGCACGTGATGTACACTCAATATCGTGTCCACAACATGACACAAACGTGTCCAAAACCCGCATGAACTCAGCACTATTCTGGACACGCACAGAGGTGAACCCGTGCACGTGTCCTAGCTCACCTGACACAATACTATTAGACACAAGACTTTGGGGGTGTCGTGTCAGATACTGCCCCTAGCTTTGTGTCCAATATCATGTGTCCACGTACTCTACGATGGCCGCACGGACACGCGGGTAGCAGGACAGCCAACCGCGTACGCGCGGGGGCGTGTCCACGGGTCCAGTACGACCCCGACACGACACAAAACGTGTTCAGTCCATTAGAAACGTGTAAGCGACACAAAACCCTAATTTTCTATTCAAACTAAATCAGAAAATAAGATCGAAATGCCCACTGTGGTATTTCGTCGAACACCTACGAATGTACACTGATACGTGTCCGATACGGACACGTAAAGGACATGAAATCTAGCAAAAACCTATTCCTACATTTAGAGGACACCTAGGGCTTCCTATCCATGCCTAGAAACTGAAATTTTATGGAGAGAATGAGAAGTTACCTATTGGTGTTCTTCTCCAAGGAAAGCTTCAAAATGGGGGATCCTTCTAGCTAGCCCCAAAGCTCCAAATTGTCCTAAATCTGAGAATAGCCTCCATGAACAGTAGGGGAAAGTAATTTAGATCACCATGGAAGAAGTTTGAATGAAAAAGGAATTATATTGATTAAAATAGGAAAGGGTTTTAATAGGGACAAACCTTGTTCTTGCAAAATGGAGAGAATGAACAAAAGAAGCAAGTGTTTTGAGAGAGATTTTATAGGGTGTTGTTCCCTAGGTGGCTGGCCATAAATGCTAGGGTTAGGGTTTTGGGATTTGATCAATGGCTCTCAATCCATCTAGTTAAATCAATGGTCCACAAGCCTAGGTTTCACACTTGACTTAAAGGCAACCTAGTTAACTCTAACTAACATGACTTAACCAAGACTAATCAATACTAACAAACACTAACCATGGCTAGCTAAGTCTAGCTATGACTAATCTAGGTTAGGTCAAATCTAGGTTAGGGCTAAACACAATACAAGGCAATTAATTAAATCATATTTAAATCACACCATTCCAATAATCATATTAAATTCCAATTAAATATATATTAGTTCAAATAAATTCAAAATGACAAGAATACCCTCAAATTAGAATGATAATTAAATCATCCTAATGACATGGTTAGGCTCTAGGTCATGCAGTCTCTAGGGTTTTACTAGCAGCACATCAAAATCACAAGTCATGACTTAGAGAAGTTTTTAAATAGTTTAAAAATAATTAAAAATTACCAAAAATCATAATATGAAATAAGTATCAATAAATAATAATTATAATTACAAAATTTCAAAATTACCCTCATCTGGAAAACTGGGTGTTACACAAACCGAACCCGATGCATGTCAGCACCATAAAATGCTAACTAACTCATGCAAATGCAGAACCCAAGGCTAGCCAATCAGGACAAGTCTATACATAGGTTCGAGATTACGTACACGTATAACAAATTACGTAATACGAACTTGTCACCCCCGTTTCCCGTATTTCGTATTAATACTCGTGGTTGGATTTTGCCATGTATTTTTATTATTATTATTTATTTATTTTCTCGACTTGAGGAATTTTGGGTTTTTTCGTATTTTGGGTTTCGGCTCGGCTCGATTTTAGTTGGTTGGTTTGGCTTGATTTGATTTTAAACCATTGAAACACTTTAACCTATACTCCTCCCTCATTCCACCACAACCACCCTCATTAAATCCCCACCAACCTTTCTCTCTCCTCTATAATTTCCATTAATTTCTCCATCTTCTTCTTCCTCCTTCCTCCACCAACACCATAGGCAAGTGCACCTTGCCACCAAATAAGCACCACTTTTTATTTGTCCATTAACTAGATTAGGCCATGGGGAACAACATTAGAACTTAGCATTTTATGATTTGGGGTCTCCATTGTTCTAGATCTAAGTTTTCCCTATTTTCGGATTTACATGGTTTTGATCTATTTTGAGTTGGATTTTGTGGGTTTTGGTGTTCCTATGTTGGGGAGAATCAAATTTCACCCAAGATAGAACTTTGAAAATCCGGATTTGGAGTTGTGATGGCCAAGTTGTGGTATTTTGAAGTTTTAGAACCCATTGGAGCTCCTTCTCAACAATGGAGAAGAAGACCCCTCCAGCCGCGTTGTTTAGCGCTGAGCTGCCCTCCCCCTGCGCCGTGCTCTTTAGCGCTGGTCGCTGACCGTGCTGCCTTCGCCCGCGCGCGTTGTGCTGGGCGCTTGTTGGCCTGCGCCTGAGCGCGCCCAGCTGACCACGCAGCCCTCCTTTGCGCGCGCGCCCCTACGCGCCTGGCCGCTGCCCGCTTGCGCACGTGCCCCCGGCGCACTTGGCCCCTGCGCACTTGGCCGCGCCCCCGGCGCACTTGGCCCCTGCGCACTTGGCCACGCCCCCGGCGCACTTGGCCCTGCTCACTTGGCCGTGCCCCCTGCGCGCTTGGACCCCACGCCCTTGCGCGCTTGGCTCTCCGCGCCCTTTAGCGCGCTGTGACCGTTTCCCGAGCGCGTCTCTTGGCGCCGTTCGCCCGAGCCCCTTGCCTGGCACACCCTGTGCCATGGCTTCCCCTTCTGACCCTTGGTGTTTCCCTTGGGTTCTCGGTTTTCTCTTGCTGATTGTGTTTTCTGGGAGCTTGATGCCACAGCACGACTTGACTAACCCGACACGCCCTGACACGATTTTTTGTGTTTTAATTATGGTTAGCATTCTCTGATTTTGGCAGTAACTTGTTGGGTGCTTGTAACTTGTGGCTTTTAACTTGTAACCTGCGACCTGTAATTAATCTCCTATAACTTGATATCTTGATAGTGGCCGCCTCGGCGCACTCTTGACTTGACTCGACTTGATAACTGGTCGTACTTGACTTGCCCTGACACCGTAGGTGTTCTTTTTGTTGCCTTGTGTGAATCTACTTGTCGTGTCTTGCATCATGTCTAGGACGTGACTCCCTGGACACCACGGCCAGGGACTCACGCTAAATTGGATTAGGCTAATGATTAGATCAAACTAGAACATAGAGAATTTCCAGTCACAAGCAATCTCGTTATCTGGGCGCTTTCATGGACTTGTAGCTTGCCGACGAGTAGAGCACATTTCCAACACACTGTCATGTGTTGCACCTCTAAGTCACCTAAGGGTATATCGTCTCCTGGGCGATGTACCCAACCATACTCTCAACCCGCGAAAGGATAACTAGATAGTCTGCAGGGCTTGGGACTGAGAAATTCTTACTGCATCTTGTTAGTAATTAGGCCTGTGATAACCCTAGTTAGTTAAAGTAGTAAGTCGTAGTAATTGCTTGGCCGCTTATGAATGGATGTTGTCTAGCCCTGTCTAAGTCTTGTCTAATCCCAGTACCTGGTTCCTCTCGAACATGTTTGTTTTACTTGTCTTAACAATAAATGGACAGAGACAAGTGCAATTCAGGCGAAGGATTACAACCCGGTCCTTGTTTGGTTTACGGGTTGTAATCTGGCTCCCGGAATGGTTCCATGTCCCTAGTCGTATATTATCCTGCTGTACTTTTATTACTTGTACTTTTCTTCCATTTTCTTATGTTCTGATATGCTGGCTTTTGTTCTTATTTCGTGGCCTCCTTTGTGGCACTTGCTCTTTCTGGGGTTTGACCCAGCTGGTTTTGTGTGGCCAGATTTCAGAGCAGCACCCGATGATCTACCGAACCTCCAGCCCGATGGTGGCGACTAGAAGGAACCCGGGCTACGAGTGGGTTTTCTATTTTGTTCCACCCACTACATTGTAAATTTATTCTTTTGAGGTATTTAGCCGACGAGCACCTGTCAGCTCGATGCATCTTTACTTACTGTCTGCCTACGGGCTGTAAACATGATTAACAAATCCTAGGGTTGATCATGTATGACTTAGCTCTTGTTAGTCCTCGCATTTTGTATGACTAGCTTCATGATCAACTGAATATATAATATTTGGGACGCCTTTTATTGTATATTTGGTGATTTAACATCTTCTAACTATATTACTTGTTGAGATTGAGACAATAGGCTGGACCTTAAGAGACCGTTGGCTTGTAGTAAACCCTCATATCTAGACAGCCGTGACCATATAGCGAGGTAGATTTTATTTTAATATACGTAGCTGGCTATGTACGTCCCCGCTCTCCAGTATTCTGGTTCTGGGATGTCACATGGTTTAAGTGGTAGCCCATGCAGGTCTTGTCAATCAAGAAATGTGAGGGTTTACCGGATAGGTGTCTCAATCAGTACTCGCCCTTGATCTCTGCTCGTATCTTCAAATTCCTGAGAATCTTGACCTGATCACATGCTTGTATCGTTGATCTATCTTGGACCTTCCTTATTGTTTCCTGTGTCGTCTTCTTTACCGGTACTGTACCTGACCCCGCCGATCAGCGAGGTGGAGCACTTCCCGTGGACCAGCCGCAACCCGGAGATCAAGCCCAGCATTCCGGAGTAGCCTCCAGAGTTGTACCTCCCGGAGGAGAGCCCCCAGTTCGGCCCGTCCAGCCTGCAGAGCCTGACGATGGCACCTTGGTAGGTCTCATCAGGACCTTGATAGCTTCCCAGGATCGTCGAGGAGACGCCTTACACCAGGTAGTGGCAGATGCCTTGACCAGAGGCGATCATCCAGGAAACAGCACGGCCAACAGCTTTAAGCGCTTGAACCCTCCCTTCTTCGATGGCAGTGAAGATGCGATTGCCGCGGACGTTTGGCTTCAGGATACTGAGGTGATTCTTGAAGTAGCTAGGACACCTGAGAATGAGAAGGTAGCGGTGGTACGCCTACAGTTGCTGGACTTGGCTCGTAGTTAGTGGGCAGCGCAAGCCATGGGATTAGTGGTACCCATTGCTTGGGCGGTGTTTAGAGAAAGATTCCAGACGAAGTATTTTAATGCTGTGGCTCGGTATGACCTACAGACGAGATTTACCAACTTGAAGCAAGGAGGCAGAACGGTCGACGGTTATGCATCTGAGTTTTCTAGACTCAGTAGATTTGCCCCCACCTTGGTGGCAACCGAGTTTGATAGGGCCCAGCGGTTCCAACAGGGACTACATTTGGAGATCTTGTTGGCAGTCGAGCAGTTCGAGCACCAGACGTTCGATACGATTTTGAGAGCAGCTAGGAGGCACGAGTACACCTCCCAGAGGATCGTGGATAGGACCGGAGGTAGGAAGCGGTCCCACAGTCAAATGCACCAATCATCAGCTCCATCCCCGACAGCCAGGAGTTTGACTATTGGAACTCCGAGGCGGGCGGCCTCAGTGACGTCGATTCAACATTCAACCCCGATGTACCCGCAGAAGCAGAAGCAGAAGCAGATTTCCGTGATGGGATGTTCTCATTGTGGGAAGCCAGGCCATGTAGTGGCGGATTATCGTAGGGCGCAGGGATTGTGCCTGGCTTGTGGCACGGCAGATCACAAGATAGGAGCCTGCCCGAATAGGGGTAGTTCATCCTCTTCTAACCTAACCAGTCCATCGGTTAGGGGACCAGCACCTATGCAGCAGCAGTCCCCGAGGCCCTTATTGCCTCAGGCCCAGGCATTTCATCAGCAGAACCAGCAACAGTACACCCAAGCCCAAGTGCAGAGCAGGCAGAGTGGTTTCCAGCAGAGGGGACCCGTAGCCAGAGGATAAGGTCAGGCCATGATGATGGCTATGGAAGAAGAAGTTGCACCAGGTGAGGTAGTGGCAGGTACTATTCTCGTCAACTCCTCTCTAGCATTGGTATTATTTGATTCTGGTGCATCACATTCATTCATGTCTGTATGATTCGCGACACGGATAGGATTGGAGCCCGAGTCATTATCAGTGAGGCTCAATATACTTACTGGTAATGGTCTTATGGGAGTAGATCGAGTGTTTTTCTCGTGTCGGATCGTAGTTAGCGGTAGAGAGTTCCCCGCTAGATTTATAGAATTCCCTATGGCAGACTATGATGTAGTCTTAGGCATGGATTGGTTGAGGAACCAGTATGCTAAGAAAGACTGCCATGTTGGCAGGGTTATCTTTAGTATCCCAGGCGAGCCAGAGTTTTTATTTTCCAGAGGCGCAGTTGAACCATCTTCCCCAGTATTGCGGATGGCAGTAGCAACAGTGCAGTTACCCAGGATAGTTAGAGAGTTTCCGGATATCTTACCAGAGGAACTTCCAGGGATGCCGCCAGAGTGGGAGATTGAGTTCACTATAGACTTGATCCCCGGGACAGCACCAGTATCAAAGAGAGTCTACAGGATGGCGCCTTCAGAGTTGGAGATTTTGTACAAGATGATTGAAGAATTAAGGACCAAGGGATTCATTCGTGCAAGTGGATCGCCTTGGAGAGCCCCGATGCTTCTTGTGAAAAAGAAGGATGGTACGTCCAGGTTATGTATAGATTATCATACCTTGAACTCAGTGACAATCAAGAACAGATACCCTCTTCCGAGGATAGATGACTTGTTTAATCAACTCAAAGGGGCTTCAGTGTTCTCGAAGATAGACTTGCGGTCAGGATACCACCAGATCAGAGTCAGAGAGCAGGACATCCCGAAGACAGCATTTAGATCGAGGTATGGGCATTGGGAGTTCCTTGTTATGCCCTTTGGAGCGACCAATGCGCCAGCCGTATTCATGGACCTCATGAATCGTATTTTCATGCCTTACTTGGATCAGTTCGTGATCGTGTTCCTAGATGATATCTTGGTCTACAGCAAGAGCGAAGCAGAGCATGAGCAGCATCTCAGGATTGTCCTTCAGACGCTTAAAGAGCATCAGTTGTACGCAAAGTTTAGTAAATGCGAGTTCTGGCTCGATCGCATTTCGTACTTGGGTCACATCATTACTCGAGGAGGAGTAGAAGTGGATCTCCAGAAGATTGTGGCTATCGAGTTATGGCCAGTACCTAGTTCAGCGGCAGAGGTTCGCAGCTTTCTTGGATTGGTCGGCTACTACCGGCGATTCGTATCAGATTTTGCAAGGATTTCGGCGCCAATGACCCAGTTGACCCGCAAGGATGTACAGTTTGCTTGGACAGCAAAGTGCCAGGAATTATTTGAGAAGTTGAAGCGAGGTTTGATAACGGCTCCCATTCTCACACTTCCAGATGGGACCAGAGGATTCACAGTTTATTACGATGCTTCAGGCAGAGGATTGGGATGTGTCTTGATGCAGCATGGGAAGGTAATATCTTATGCATCACGTCAACTTCATGATCATGAGAAGAATTACCCGACCCACGACTTGGAACTGGCAGCAGTAGTGTTTGCACTTAAGCTTTGGCGGCACTACTTGTACGGAGATAGAGTGGAGATATTTACTGATCACAAGAGCCTGAAGTATGTTTTCACCCAGAAGGACCTTAACATGCCGCAGAGGAGATGGCTCGAGCTACTGGTGGATTACGATGTGGACTTACAGTATCACCCAGGGAAGGCCAACGTTGTAGCAGATGCATTGAGCAGGAGAGCCAGAATTTATTTTCTAACGACGCAACCAGAATTATTGGCAGATCTTCAGAAGATGGGTATTGAAGTGGTTCTTCCTACCAACATGGCATTGATGGCCAGTCTACAGGTTCAATCCAGCATAGTTGAAAGGATCCGGATGGCGCAATCTACAGATTCTAAGATTCAGCAACTCAGAGCAGAGTGTGAAGCAGGGAGAAGGCCAGAGTTGTGCATTCATGAAGATGGTACACTTCGATACGGCACTCGTCTTTGTGTACCCAGTAGAGATATCAGACAGGAGGTCATGGCAGAAGCTCACAGTTCACAGTATTCTATTCATCCCGGTGGCACGAAGATGTACCGTGATATTCGTCAGCATTTCTGGTAGAATGGCATAAAGAGGGAGATAGCCCGGTTTGTCTCTCGGTGTTTGGTTTGCCAGCAGGTTAAAGCTGAACATCAAAGGCCCGCTGGACTTCTTCAGCTCTTGTCGATTCCAGAATGGAAGTGGGAGCATGTGACCATGGATTTTGTGACTGGATTGCCTAGATCCCCAGCTGGTCGAGATGCTATTTGGGTTATAGTTGATCGGCTCACGAAGGTGGCTCATTTTCTCCCGTTCAGAGTTGGACAGTCTACAGCTCAGCTAGCAGAGATGTACCTCATGCAGATTGTCAGGCTTTATGGAGTGCCCGTCAGTATCACCTCGGATCGAGATTTAAGGCTTACATCACACTTTTGGCATAGCCTGCAAGAGAGTTTGGGAACTCGTCTCCAGTTCAGTTCGGCATATCATCCGCAGACAGATGGTCAGTCGGAGCGTACCATCCAGACTCTTGAAGATATAATGAAATCTTGTACCCTTAACTTCGGTGGTTCGTAGGAAGATCACCTGCACCTGGTAGAATTCTCGTACAATAATAGTTTCCAGGCCAGTATTCAGATGGCCCCATTCGAGGCACTGTATGGTAAGTAGTGCAGATCTTCGTTAGCCTGGGATGATGTCGAAGAGAGGCAGATGCTCGGTCCAGAAATGATTGCCCAGACAGTTGAAGTTGTCAGAAAAGCCAGGGATCATCTTCGAGTTGTCCAAGATCGCCAGCGACATTGGGCCGATGCCCATCGGCGTCCCTTAGAATTTGCTATCGGCGACCATGTATTCCTTAGGATCTCGCCTAATCGCGGTGTCATTCGCTTTGGCGTGCGGGGGAAGCTTAGTGTTTGCCATTAAAATTGTTTTGATTGAAATCTTAATACAAACAGAACAGTGATACAATATAGGACTTAGATGTAGTCCTAGGAGTACACTTTTGTTTAAGCTGGGTCCTTAGTGCCAATGGAGCGAGTGGTAATGCGTTGACTTCGTTGACCGGCTGACGGCGGTTATCGGTTCTCTGAAGGTGTTGATTACTCTGGGTGCTGGAGCTTGCTGAGAGGAGGAAGACGTTGAGTGTCTAGAACTGTCTCTCCGGTGATTCTCTGTTGTGGATTCTCTGTGAGTCTTATGTTCTGAGTCTCTCTGTCCCTGTGTGAAGGGGATGATCCTTCTATTTATAGTTTTGCAGGCTGGCTGCTCATGCGCGCATGTAGGGTGCGCCGGTGTGGGAACGCCACGTGGAGGTTGCTGATGGAGGCGCATGGATGCTGTGCCCTGATCGAGGGGGAGAACTCTTCATACTGCTGTTGTGAGCCGGCACGTAGCAGGGGGAAGATCTTTCCGTTGCTGAAATCTTGGACGAGTTGAGTCAAAAGACACATGTCGTCGACTCATGGTTCGACGATCTCGGATTTGGTGGAGAGGAGTGATCTGGTGGGCTGTGCCTTGGATCATAACCTTTAGGAGTTACAAACCATTTGGGGCGCATGGCTTTTGAGGCGCATGCAGGCGACTTTCCTTCTGTCTTTCGGGATCAGAGGGGCGCATGGCTTTTGAGGCGCATGCAGGCGACTTTCCTTCTGTCTTTCGGGATCAGAGATCAGTCTGGGGCGCATGGCTTTTGAGGCGCATGCAAAACTTCAACTGGAGACTCTTCTCTGTATATCAGTAAAGGGTCTGAGGCGCATGGCTTTTGAGGCGCATGCTGGTTTGAACGCATGGCCGTAGAGGCGCATGCGGGTGTGGACGTATGGTCGTAGAGGCGCATGCGGGTGGCCACGTGGCAGTAGCCGTCGGAATAGAGTCATGATGATGCTGACGTTGCCGACGCTTCGTTTTCTGAATAAAGCTGTCAACTGTTCAGACTTTGGGAGGCGTGCTGCCAACTCTGTCAGTTCAGCATTTAATGTTGGTGACGTTCGATGGACGTGGGCACGTCGGTTGGCGTTCCACTCGGTATGGAGATGTGTGGGGGCGCACCTTCTATAATGTGCCGAGTACTGTAGGGCACGTCTGTGTGATGCGCCTAATGCCGAAGGGCGCGTCCGTGTGATGCGCTGTCTGGCTGGCGCATCGGACATGTCTTTTAATGATGCGGCTGTCTTGCTCTTCGAGTGCTATAAATAGCCGTTTGGCTGAATTCGAGGCGTCCGGTTCATCCATTTAATGTAAATTTATTGCACGGAATTCGGAGGGCCATCCACTTGGCACGTGGGTTTGATCTGCCCGGCCTATAAATAGTGGCATGGAGAGAAGATTTGCTTTTCATTCCCTCACGTACTTCCAATATGAACTTGAACATACGGGTGCATTCTGCTGACGAAGTGCTCCCGAGGGTGAAGATGAGACGCTGTGTTGTCTTTGATACACTTGAAGGTGACTGTTACATCCAAAAGACGGAGTCGAGGGCTTCTGAGGCAGGCGGAAGGTGCCTGTTGCATCCAAAGATAGGGATGCTCGAGCCTCGTCTCCGTTATTCCGGAAGAGCCGTAGATCGGAATGGCGGTACAAGGTTCTCTCTTCCTGTAAAGTGGGGTTTCCCCACTTTGATCGTGTCGAAAGCTGCTCCTTTAGCCGTGGTTTCGATCACGGTCTTCCTTCGGCTTTGGAGGCTCTTTCGAAGCCTCCCCTGGCCACAGCATTTGCGGTGCTCTTCTCTTCCTTGGTTCCAGCCAGAGGGTTAAATACTTTGTGTCGAAGCATTTATCGGGCGAGCCTGGTTGGAAGAGCGGCACATAACTGGGCTCTGCTCGGCCAGGTGAGCCTGGCTGGAAGAATTTGGCTGAAGGGATGCACATAACTGAGGTGCTGAAGAGATGATGGGATGCGCCTGGATGGAGGCGCATGATATCTGCTGCGCCTCACTGGTGGCGCATAGTGATGCTGCGCCTATCTGGAGACGCATGGTGGCCGCTGCGCTTATCTGAAGGCGCATGATGGCCGCTGGCTGTAGACTTAGGCTCTTTCTTTGTAGAAATTCTCCTTTGTACAACCTTTTCTAGACATGTAATAGACTTTTATATATAAAATGAAAAGTCCTTCAAATGTCTATACTTATTGACTTTGCTGTGAAGTTCTTCGTCTGAGTTCTAGCGCATGTAGTGTCTGGCGCATGGGCTTTCTGGTTGTGAAATTCCATGCTTCTACAAGACCCCCTTCAAAGTTTTCAAAACTTTTGAATAAGTTTTGGAATACTTTGAATAAGAAGCATGGAGGTCTGGGCGCATGATTTCTGGGCGCATGCTTGTTCGGGCGCATGCTCTTCTCAGTTAATGATGATGGTGCCTCGGTAACCGAAAAGATTAATGATGATCTTTTGGTTTTATTTGCTGCTATCCTTGTACAGAACCCGAGGCGACGGCTGAGATCACACGTCATCTGTTCACGCGTGCGACCATGCCCTATAAATAGGTAAGAGTCGGAGAGAGAAAGAGTTCTTCTTCTCTGTGCCTCTGCTTCTTTAGAGTTTCTTCTTCAAAACCCTAACTTCTCCTTCTTCGAGAGAATGGCTCCCAAGACTCCTCGCGGCGCTGCCGGCAAGGGGAAGGAGAAAGCGAAGGAGCCCGCGGAAGTTGCGGCGGCTATCGTTCCTCGTCGGCCTGTCGAAGTTCGGCCGGAGGTGGTTGGTAAGTCTCATTGTCCGTACGCCAACGCACATAGGCCTTGAGTCTTTAATGATGTGCCGCGGTCTTTGCCCGCCGACGCGCATGGGTTTAAACCCTGGTGATGCGCTGAGGCTATACTGCTGACGCGCATGGGTTCAAACCCTGATGATGCGCCGAGGCTATACTGCTGACGCGCATGGGTTTAAACCCTGGTGATGCGCTGAGGCTATACTGCTGACACGCATGGGTTCAAACCCTGATGATGCGCCGAGGCTATACTGCTGACGCACATAGGTTTAAACCCTGGTGATGCGCCGCAGTTTTCTCCTTTAGACACATTTGTGTGTTCTCTTCTGACTTTTTTCTGATTTTTTACTAGTGTCGATGGCAATCCCGCCTTTGAGTGAAGTTTTCTTGGAGGATGCCTTCAACCAAATGGGAGTAGAGCATAACGAGGAAGTGATAAACCCTGCTCAAGATGCTCTTATGCTGGATCAGCCTCCTGAGAGAATGACCCTAATCCGTGAACAGCAGTATTGGTTCCTCAAACGGATGATGGAGCGTGGAGTCATTAAACCCTCCACATCTGATAAAGTGACCTTCCTGAAGCCTGAGTTCCTGTACTTACTGCGAATGGAGTGCATATGACTGTTAACCGGTGCACGAGCTTGGCATTACTATGGATGCCGGAGCTCGTCTTACGTTGCCCGTCCCCGATCCGCGGCCGCCCATTCTTACAGGGAGACCAGCCTTATCGCAGGGAAGGCTCGGCCGCATCGTCCATCAGGGGTGGGTCAACGGAGTGCCCCCTCCGCATCACAAGCAGAACCCTCGGGCGATCGACCGAAACGATGAGATCCGGAGGATACTGTTATCGTGGAGGTTCCGGTCAGGAGGGAACCTGAGGGTGCAGCAGCTTCCGAGGTGGCGAAGGCCACAGCGGAGGCTTCACATATCGAAGGTTTAGCAAGTGCGCAGCTTCCTGGTGATGAAGAGGAATGGAGTTCATCATCTTCCGATGACACCGCTCCGGAGCTGCAGGAGTCTGTTGCGGGGGCAGCAGAAGCAGTGGGGATAGAGGAGAGGGTTGATTCCCCTCCTGGTCATGATGAAGGGAGGTCGGCTGAATCATTGCCGAATCCTTCCTTGGCTTCAACCATGGACATAGAGATGGCTACCGATCAGGTGGTAGCGATAGATTCTGTCCCTGTAGAGGGATTTGAGAAGAGTGAGACCCTTCTGCCGGTCTTGTCTCCTGGGGCTGGCCAGGAGATAGATGTCGATATCCCCGTTTTACCGGGAGAGGTAGCTGATGCTGATAGAATGTCGGGGGTAGAAGTAGTCGTTGACGTCGGTGATTTCTCCGGGCTTGAGAAGGGTAAGGGTGTGGAACCCTCTGTTGCTCCTTCTACTTGGGGTACTATCACGACGCATGCGCCGGCTCCTTCTGTTCCTTCGACTCCTCGGGCTAGCAGTCTGGGCCCTGTTGATGAAGAGCCTATTGCTGCCGAGATTCAAACCTCTCAGATCGAGGTCGGCGGATCTTCCTTCGGTCTGCAAACTGTAGTAGCTCCCTCAACTCCTGCTATGACGCCGCAGGTGCTGGCGGAAGCCGACGGGTATGTGAAATTCCTCGTCGAGGGAGTGTATAAAATGCTGGAGAAAGGTGTATCTGCAGTGGTAGATGCCAAGGGGAGCTTTGCGGCGGCAAAAGCTTTGGCAATGCCTTGTATCGAGCTGATCCGCATTCACCAGGGTCATGACCATATGGCCGAAATTCTGGAGGTTTCGGTGATGGAGCTGGACGAGCGGCTCGCGGAACTGCAGCGCATCCAACGAAATAACCTCTCGGTCTTGATAGATGCAGAGATAGGAAAGTCGATGGCTGAGATCGAGGCTTCCCATCGAGCCGAGGTGAGCAGTTGGGAGCGTGAAGTGGCTGGGACTGAGGCTGCGGCGGAGCAGCTGTCTCAATCTATGAAGAAGACGACGGAGAAGCGGGCTGCGGTGGATGCTAACATCGCAGAGATTGATGCACAGATGCGCCGTCTTGAAGACCAGCGGGCCCAACTTCAACTAGAGGCTGAGCGTGTCCTGGCTGAACACGTGGCATTCAAGCAGGAGGAAACGACTCTTACTCAGCGGACCCTTGCTTTGGCTCAACAGCGATGACAGCTTGATGAGAAGTATGAGAGTAAAACTTCCGCTGAGGCTGTCAGGTTAATGCGTCAAGAAGCCGAGCTGCGAGTCCAGGCGACTGTGGAAACTCGCACTGCCGACCTAAGACGTCGAGTCAGAGAACTCTCATCCCACCCTGGGGAGGATCGGGGATTGTAGCTTCTCTTCTTTTTTATGTGTTTTTTTTTTGCAACTCTTGCTGGGGAAATAGCGTATTTCTGTACTCCTTTTTAAAAAATAAAGAAATACACTATCTCTTTGATGTGTTCATTTTTGATTTCATGAACTTGATGATTTATGTGGACCTATTATCTTTTGCGCACCTTGGTTTTTAGGTACAGATAATAAGTATAAAGGAACTAACATGTTTGCTCAGAGGTAATGTGGACATGGCAATCATTAGGTTCAAATGATAGAATCTTCCTACTCAGAGGTGTTTATGGACGTGGTAGGAATGATCCTGGGGGATACGCTGAACAACTCAGAGGTAATGTGGACGTGGAAGTTCTTGCGATCAATGTACGACAACGTAGGAGTTGTTTGTACGGGATGTTTACTCAGAGGTAATGTGGACATGGTAAACATGAAGAATAGCGTAAGCTCACGAAGTGTAAGGTTCCGCTTTGTAGGATGTAGAGAGACAACTCAGAGGTAATATGGACGTGGTTATCTTTCTACGGAAGGATGCCACGGAACAGCTGGGTTCCGGAAGCGATTGATTTTATGAAAAGAGGTTATTTGGGGAAATACATGTCTTGGAGGATGTCAAGAGTAGTACTTCTTTAGGAACTTGCCATTGATGGGCATCATGAACAAGTCCCCATTGGGTTTGGCGAGCCGGTAAGCACCGTTTGAGTATATCGTCTCAATGATGAAGGGTCCTTCCCATTTGGGCTCGAACTTCCCTGGTGTCTTGTGAGTTAACACCATTGGCCTTCTGACTGCTAAAACCAGGTCGCCAACTTGGAAAGTTCTTTGCTTGACCTTCTTGTTGAAAGCCTGTGATATACGGGCTTGGTAAAGTTCGATGCGTTGTTGAGCTAGGAGACGCTTTTCGTCAAGTGCCTCCAATTCCCGCAGACGACGACGTTGATTGTCTTCTTCTGTGAGATCGTTTGTGATTGCCACGCGGAGCGAAGGTATCTGTATCTCGAGAGGCAGTACTGCTTCGCTCCCGTAGACCAGGGAGAATGGAGTGTTGCCTGTTGGGGTCCGTACCGTTGTACGGTAGGCCCAAAGGCATTCGCCAAGCTTTTCGTCCCAGTCGCGTTTGTTGGATGACACGACTTTTTTGAGTAGCCTGACGATAGTTTTGTTGAATGCCTCGGCCAATCCGTTTGCTGCCGGATTGTAGGCGGTTGAGGCCACGTTTTGAATGCGATTCTTGTCACAGAACCTGCTAAAAATGTGGCAGATAAACTGAGGACCATTGTCATAGATGATTCGCCGGGGTACCCCGAAACGGTAAATGACATGGTGTTTGATAAAGCTGACCACCCTGGAGCTTTTTACTTCTGCTAGTGGGACTGCTTCCGCCCATTTGGAGAAGTAATCGGTGATGGCCAGGATGAAGCGGTGTCCTCTCGATGAAGGATGGGTGACTGGCCCTACAATGTCCATGCCCCAGGCTTCGAATGGCCAGGAGGCGACTGTAGGATGTAGAGGTTCAGATGGTGTATGTATGAAGTCTGCATAAAGTTGGCATGCATGGCACTTCTTAGCATATTCCACTGCATCGGCAACCATGGTTGGCCAGTAGTAGCCCATACGTCGCAGTCGATCTTGCAACTTAGGCCCTGGTTGGTGAGCTCCGCAAGTTCCGTCATGAGCTTCTCGAAGAGCTTCGGCCGCTTCTTCGTTAGACAGGCATCGAAGGAGAAGCCCGTCGAAGGAGCGTCGGTACAGCATTTTAGTGGCTGTATCGTAGTAGAATCGAAGAGAGCGTCTCCTGACTGAGACGGCTTCCTTCGGGTCCTCTGGAAGGATTCCGTAGACAGCGAAGTCGATGAACGGGAACCTCCAGTCTCGGACATTAACCCCAGTATTTGTCGGCATGGCGTGAGACATTTGCAAACATAGGTTGTTTCTGGGACAAATCAAGTCTCGGCCAGTTACCGTGACATAGTGTTGAGTCCCAAGGAGCGCGGCCAATGAGGCTGCGAGGCCAGCTAGAGCGTCAGCCTCCAAGTTTTGTAGGCGGGGTACATGTTCGATGAAGAACCCAGTGAAGGTTGAAATGATGTTCAATGCAACTTCATGGTAAGGGATCAAATCTTCATGGCGAACCTCGTATTGCCCCCGAATCTGGTTTACGACGAGTTTCGAGTCGCCGTAGGCTTCCAGATGATCCACCCCCAGCTGTTGTGCTAGCTGGAGTCCCATGACGAGTGCATTGTACTCAGCAACATTGTTGGAGCACGGCTTCGAAAGGGAGTATGCGTGCTGGATGACCAGCTGATCGGGGGAGACTAAGACTACCCCCACTCCTGCGATGATTTGGCCATTGGGGCCCGTTCTTGAAGCGCCATCGAAGAACATCCGCCAAACGGGGCTTCCTTCAGTGACGTTTGATTCTTGGACTTCATCCGGGATGTCTTCATAGAGTTTTGAAGATTCTGGGATGGGGTGTGCAGCTAAAAAGTCAGCCAGAGCCTGACCCTTGACTGCCTTCTGCGGGACAAACACCATGTTGTATGGTGTTAGTAGGATCGCCCATGTAGCCAGCCGGGAGTTTAATGACCCTGGCTTCGTCATGAGAACTCTGAGCGGATTGACTCGGGAGATGACGTGAATTGTCTGGCCCGAGACGTAATGACGAGTCTTCTGAATGGCAAACACCAAAGCCAAGCACTCCTTTTCAACGGGGTTGTACCGGTGTTCGGCCCTGATGAGTGTTCGACTGAGATAGTAGATTGCTTGCTCGTAGCCTGCATCGCTGTTTTGAGCCAGCAAAGCGTCGAGGGAATGATCCATGGCACGGACGTAGAGGAGGAATGGTTTGCCGGCGACAGGTGCCACTAGGACTGGCGGGCTTGTTAAGTAAGCCTTGATGTCATCGAAAGCCTTTTGGCACTCCTCTGTCCAGACATAAGAGACTCCTTTCTTCATGAGCTGAGTAAAGGGTTGACATTTACCGGAGAGGTTTGCTATGAACCTCCGGATGTATGCCAAACGTCCCTGTAAGCCCCGAAGTTCTCGAAGGTTCTTCGGAGGGTCCATGTTAAGGATGGCTTTAGTCTTCTCGGGATCGACATGAATGCCTTTTGCCGTGATGACAAAGCCCAAGAATTTGCCGCTAGAAACCCCCAGGAAGGATTTAGCGGGGTTCATTTTGAGTTGATGTGCCCGCATGAGATCGAAGACCGTCTTTAGGTCCTGTAGGTGATCTCTTTTGAGGCGGCTCTTGACTGCGATGTCGTCAACATAGCACTCAACTGTCTTACGAAGATGTTGACGGAAGATGGTGCTCATAGCTCGCTGGTACGTTGCACCGGCGTTCTTCAAACCGAAGGGCATTACTGTGTAGCAGAAAACACCCTTTGGAGTCCTGAATGACGTGTGTTTTGCATCATCGGGGAACATCTTGATTTGATTGTAGCCTGAATACCCGTCCATGAAGGACATGCGTTCAAAGCCACATGTGTTGTCGATCATTACATCGGTGATTGGGAGCGGGAATTCATCCTTCGGGCAAGCAGAGTTGAGATCCCTGAAGTCGATACAGACTCGTATCTTCCCGTTCTTCTTGGTGACAGGGACGATGTTGGCTACCCAGTCCGGGTGTTGTTCCTCACGGATGAAGCCACTGGTCAAGAGTTTGTCCACCTCCTGATCGATGGCGTTCATGATGTCCGGGCGGAAGCGTCGCTGTTGTTGTTTGATAGGTTTGGCATCTGGTAAGATGTTCAACCTATGCATCGCGATCTGTGGATCAAGACCCGGCATGTCTTCGTAGCTCCAGGCGAGGACGTCGATATACTCCTTAGCCAGTTGGACTAAAGATTCTCGGTCTTCTCCTTCCAAGCTTTTGCTGATAAAGATGGGTTTAGAAGAAGACCCATCCCCGAGGTCGATTTGCTCGACTTCGTCTTCGGTGGGAGGTTCTCGTAACTCAAAACGAGACTCCCATTATTCTCCTAGGCGTTGAGCCCAGGGTTCCTCCTCGAAGGGTTCCGGCGGTTGGTCTTCGCCTTCATCTTTCTGAGGTTGTGCTGATGTCATGTTAGCTGACAGCACTTTCCTGAAGACTGATCCGATACTGGTATCGGAGTCCCACGTCGATGCTTCTGATGAGTGGGAATGTTCTGTCTTCTGCGTCTGAACTCTCTGGAGTTGATGGCGGCGTGACATAGCCTAACCCCCGTCGAGTCTGATTATAGTAATCCTGTGGCTTTCCATTGGGCATCGAAAGCCGGACAGGGAGATGCCGACCCTTGCCGTAGTTTAGGCCTTTATTGCTTTTCAGGTCGTAGCCCATCTTTTGGATGATGTGCTTAGCCGCATCCGTGTATCGATAGACTTGTACTCTGCCGGTATCAGGTTCGGGCTCGATCGACGGGAGGTTCCGACGACGCTCGATTTTGCCCGAGATGATGGTGCCTTCGTCTCGGCTTCGTGGAGGGACTATGAAGACTCCTTGAGACGGGACTATTTGATTATGGTAGACGGTCGTTACTTGTGTTTGACCATAGAGCGTTGTCTAATGTATACATGGCATTCCAGTGTGGAAGACAAGAATAATTGAAAGACACTCTATTATTGATAAAGTACGAGATTTTATCCCGTGGGATTACATTGTCGAAGGAGGGTGCGTCTACATCAGCAGAGATATATTCGCCAAGCTCCTCGTCCGTAAGCACTGGGGCCGGATCAGGAGAGTCCTCCACCGCTCTGACTTTGGGGTCTGAGAGGGTTATGTGAGCCCTCTCCGGCATCTTGGATGACTGCGGCGGCTTGCCTTTAAGACGCACCTTGAGGGGTGCCTCGGTTGCGCCTTCGATGAGTGGCGCCTTCCCTTGTAATTTTACCACTAGGGGAGCCGCTGTTTGTGGTGGCTTCCCCTTGAGGCGTATCTTCAGGGGGGCTTCGCGAGCTGGCGCTTTTCCTGATAGCTTGATGCTCATTGGAGGCGCCTTCTGGGGTGGTCTCCCTTTCAGACGAATTTTCAAGGGGGCGTCAGGAGTCGCTTCGGGCTCCAAGTCCGGCTCTGTTGCCGTCTCTGCTTCATCATCGGCGTCGTTGGCTTCCTCCTCGTCAAGTGGCTTGTACAAGTCAGAATCGGTGAAGTAGGCCTCAATCCTTTTGAAGGGATCGATATCTACAAACTCCGTCCGGATGACGCCGTTGGTGGATACATATTTCATGTATTGGTGGAGCGTGGAGGGCACCACCATGTACTCATGTAACCATGGTCGTCCGAGTAAGATGTTGTAGTTGACCTCGGCATCCACCACATAACAAGTCACCTCAGTTTTGAGGCTGCCGATGTGACACTTCAGCCAGATCTTGCCCAGTGGCTCGCTCTTGCTGGCGTTGAAGCCGCTGATGGTCGTATTGGAGGGCGCTAGCCGGTACATTGGGATCCCCAGCTTTGATAGCAGCGCCTTTGGAATGATGCTTAGGGAAGACCCCGGATCGATCTGAATCCCGCTCACCTTTACCGAACCGATGTACCCTGTGTAATACAACGGTCGGTTATGTCGGTGATGCTTGAGCAGCATGTCTTGTTGGGTGAAGGTTATGTTTGGGATAACTTCATCCGCACAATGACAGTGTGCACAAGTAGTTGGTAGGTCTTCAGGTTGCTTGACCTGACTAAGAAAGGATTCGGCATCCTTCAGAGCTTCGCAGAGAGCTTCTCGGGAGTCCTTGGAGAGACGCAGGAGCTCGAACAAAGACAAGCGTGCAGGAGTACTGGCCAGTTGTGCCAGAATGTCAAAATTGTGGGGCTTGGCTAGCCCCGAAGCATTTTCTTTCCGCAGAGGTCTGTCGAAACGGGCCTCCACTTGCTTTTGTTTATTGGCTGCTGAGGGCTTGGATGAACCCTCCTCAGGGATGGTGCCAGGAGGCACCACTTCGGCGGCAGCTTCACCGGGCTGGGAGTTCTGTTGTGCACGCGTCTGCACAGGAAGTGCCTCTTCCGTTGAAGAAGAGACCGTGCGGCAAGACTTGATCTTCCTGCCTTTTGCTTTGGAGGTAGGACGTACCTCCGGTTGAGTTACCTCGGAGACGAGGTCGGGGTGAACCCAGAGGACCTCTCCTCGAGATGTGGTGAGTGGGACAAGTCCACTCACATTGTCACGGGTGGGTGGCAAATTCACTACCTCCATTGTCGCCTTAGGGATGGGGACGACGCCATCTTGTGTGGTAGTCGGCGGCAAGGTGCCGAACTGAAGTGACACCACATTAGCTGACACCGTCTTCTCTTCGTAGTCGACGGAGATTACATCCGCATTGATCATGCACTGGATGTAATTTTTTAGGACGTAGCAGTCCTTAGTCGGGTGTCCGACAAACCGATGGTAGTGACAGTACCTCGGGTTGTCCACTTTTCCGACTTCATCAGGCCGCTTCAGGTCCGGAAGCTTGATCTTGTCACCCTGCTTCAGTATCTCAAAGAGTTGCAGGGTGTCGTCATCATTGAATGAATAAACCTCCTTGGGTCTTGGTGCCAGTGGAGGCTTTTGAGTAGGCGCAGATGCGCCCTTCGAGGCATTAACAGTCAATGCCTGTTTTCCCTTTGTTTCTCGTCCGGAGTTGTTGGTTGCGGACTTTTTCCCCTTATCGTCAAAGGCGGGGAAGCTAACACCCAGAAGATGTGCATTGGCCGCCTTCTTCTCTGCAGCTTCAGCTTCAATGATTAGGGAGCTCCAGTCGGGAGGGGGAGTAGAGTTAAGCCAGAGCTTTACTGCAGGCAGCATGTTCATACTGCAAGCGGAGAGAAGCGCATGTTCTGGCATGCCTGGAGGTAGCCTGAAGCAGGCCTGACGGAAGCGTTCGATGAATGCCCGAACCGTTTCCTTGTCCTTCTGGCGTATCTCAATGAGAGACGCCATCGTCATGTCCTTTCCACCGTCGTAGAAGCGGTCGAGGAAGAGGCGTGTCAGGTCGTCGAAGGACGATATGGAATTATCGGGGAGGCTACAGTACCAGTCATACGCCACCCCTTTCAGGGCCCCAACAAAGATGCTGGTGAGGAGCGCGTCCTCCTTCGGAAGATGCCATGTCTGCGACTGGAAGTACGTCAGGTACCGTCGTGGAGAGTCCTTCCCGTCATACGGCGTGAGTGTTTGTGGTTTATACTTTGGGGGATAAACCACCTTGTTCCACTCAAGGGAATAAGGCTGGGGAATGCCCATCTTCTGGCGCTCCTCCTGCCTGTTCTTGGACTCGAAGCGCTCCCGCAGATCTTTGATCATTTCGACCACGTCCTCCGTGGAGCTAGGAGTCGGGAAAGGAGGTACTACCTGGAGTGGAGCGTTTGAGGTCTCCGATATCCGGGGTGCTTCTGTGTCTGAGGGTGTCCGCTGGAGGGGAACACTCGACTCTCCATTGGCTCCTGGGTCGGGACCATTTGAAGGTGTCCTGATCAAGGCCGACCGCATCTCAAACACTGCTTGAGTCAGTGATTGCATTGAGGCAGAGAGGGTTTTGAGTCCTCCCTCTAGCGAGTCTATACGCTGGACAATGTCCTGTGGCGGCGCATCAGCCTCAAGACCACCCCCGGTCATGTATACTGTCATGACACGGCCGGAAGTGGATGGATTAGTTGAGGCTTCGCTCTCAGCCTCGCTCTCATGTGGGGGAGTTACTTCTCCTGGTGTTTGGCCACCCCCAGCCACATTCTGGAGTTCGTCTTCGACAGGCGCATCTGCAAGGGCCTGACTGCCCTCAGCTCTGTCTTGAAGGGCCTCTTCGTTTTCAGCACTACCCCCGGCGGTGTCCTGGAGGACATCGTCATTTTAAGGGGCTTCAGGGAGGCCATCTTCGCCTTGATGAAGATCCGCCGCAGCTGTGCTTTGGACATCTTCGTCTTCGGAAGGAGGCTCGACAAGGGTCTGGCTACCCCCAGCTTCCTCCAAGGACTTCTTCTTCGACCGAGTGCCTTCGAACACTCCAGAGGTCGTGACAGCTGCCTTGGTTTTCCTCGGCTGGCTTTTGGATGAAGACGAGGAATTGGCAGTCGTCTTCCGGACAGATGAGGAATTGGAGATCACGTTGCATGACGCAATCTTTAGTTCCTCTTCTGCTGACACCTTCGTCCCAAGGCGATGTCGGAGGGGTGTCGATGATTGTAGCCGTTGGAAGACTGACTGCTTTGGCGGTACTGCCGTCTTGCAACAGCAGTTGATGGTGACCACTGCACAAGTGTGCCCCGTGAGAGGCGCATCGTGCTTGTTGGTCAACTCTCCTGACCGGCGCTTGTGAGTGATCACGTTGCGCAAGTCGTTGGAGGAGAGTGCTACCCTCACACCCCTCTCAGGCGCATGGCAGGGCCAAGCGCCGGGGTGGTCGGGTGAGTGTTGCGCCCCCTGATCTAATACCAAGCAGGCATCACGATCAGTAGTGGAGGAACCACAGCATTTGAAGTGACTTGAACGGACCTCAAACGCACAACCAGAGGAGGCGCGGGAGTTCAAGACCACTGAGTTTGCCTCTCTCGGCTTGGTTGTGCACGCAGTGAATGCGCCCAAGTGAGATGAGGACATTGAAGGTCGACTCGTTGTCGGTGCGGGAGCACTTGAGTCAACCTTGTACAGCTTGCCATCGGCAGCGTGCGTGATTGTAAGCGCGTGCCTCTGGCCGGCTGCTGGCATAGCACGTTTGTGGCGCGTGGCCCGTGCCGCCTTGGATTTCTTCGTACCAGCCCGCTGGGGCGCATAGTACTCAGCATCCAAATTCTCCTCGCCGTTACAGCGAGTGAGTCTGTCGAAGACAGAGGCTCGTTGTGGCGCATCAGAAGTAATGCGCGGGGCATTGGCTGCGCCCCTGCTCCGTCGACGTATCTTCCTCGCCTGAGAGGAAGATGGCTGGGGAACGTGGTCAGCCGCACGCTTCCCCGAGAGATGCGCTGCATCAGCGGGCGCACCTTGACTGCTGAAGACGTCAGCAGGAAGGAAAGGCTGGACGGGCGCATCCCCTTCAACGGTGGTGCCCGAGGCGTCGACTTTGCGCACCCAGACTGCGCGGGTCTTCTTCGGCTTCGACAGCCGCTTCGAAGGACTCGCACTTCCTTCAGAAATGAACTCCTCGTACGCCTGTTGATTGAGGCGCACTACCAGCGTCTTGTGGGAGGAGCCCACCTTCACGTCGTCGGCCTGTGACATGACTTTCTCGGTAGAGGAGAAAGAGGTCCCCGGCAGAGTCGCCAGCTTGTTTGCCATTAAAATTGTTTTGATTGAAATCTTAATACAAACAGAACAGTGATATAATATAGGACTTAGATGTAGTCCTAGGAGTACACTTTTGTTTAAGCTGGGTCCTTAGTGCCAATGGAGCGAGTGGTAATGCGTTGACTCCGTTGACCGGCTGACGGCGGTTATCGGTTCTCTGAAGGTGTTGATTACTCTGGGTGCTGGAGCTTGCTGAGAGGAGGAAGACGTTGAGTGTCTAGAACTGCCTCTCCGGTGATTCTCTGTTGTGGATTCTCTGTGAGTCTTATGTTCTGAGTCTCTCTGTCCCTGTGTGAAGGGGATGATCCTTCTATTTATAGTTTTGTAGGCTGGCTCTCATGCGCGCATGTAGGGTGCGCCGGTGTAGGAACGCCACGTGAAGGTTACTGATGGAGGCGCATGGATGCTGCGCCCTGATCGAGGGGGAGAACTCTTCATACTGCTGTTGTGAGCCGGCACGTAGCAGGGGGAAGATCTTTCCATTGCTGAAATCTTGGACGAGTTGAGTCAAAAGACACGTGTCGTCGACTCATGGTTCGACGATCTCGGATTTGGTGGAGAGGAGTGATCTGGTGGGCTGTGCCTTGGATCATAACCTTTAGGAGTTACAAACCATTTGGGGCGCATGGCTTTTGAGGCGCATGCAGGCGACTTTCCTTCTGTCTTTCGGGATCAGAGATCAGTCTGGGGCGCATGGCTTTTGAGGCGCATGCAGGCGACTTTCCTTCTGTCTTTCGGGATCAGAGATCAGTCTGGGGCGCATGGCTTTTGAGGCGCATGCAAAACTTCAACTGGAGACTCTTCTCTGTATATCAGTGAAGGGTCTGAGGCGCATGGCTTTTGAGGCGCATGCTGGTTTGGACGCATGGCCGTAGAGGCGCATGCGGGTGTGGACGCATGGTCGTAGAGGCGCATGCGGGTGGCCACGTGGCAGTAGCCGTCGGAATAGAGTCATGATGATGCTGACGTTGCCGACGCTTCATTTTCTGAATAAAGCTGTCAACTGTTCAGACTTTGGGAGGCGTGCTGCCAACTCTGTCAGTTCAGCATTTAATGTTGGTGACGTTCGATGGACAGCTGAGTGGGTGCGTCGGTTGGCGTTCCACTCGGTATGAAGATGTGTGGGGGCGCACCCTCTATAATGCGCCGAGTACTGTAGGGCGCGTCTGTGTGATGCGCCTAATGCCGAAGGGCGCGTCCGTGTGATGCGCTGTCTGGCTGGCGCATCGGACATGTCTTTTAATGATGCGGCTGTCTCGCACTTCGAGTGCTATAAATAGCCGTTTGGCTGAATTCGAGGCGTCCGGTTCATCCATTTAATGTAAATTCATTGCACGAAATTCGGAGGGCCATCCACTTGGCGCGTGGGTTTGATCTGCCCGGCCTATAAATAGTAGCATGGAGAGAAGATTTGCTTCTCATTCCCTTACGTACTTCCAATATGAACTTGAACATACGGGTGCATTCTGCTGACGAAGTGCTCCCGAGGGTGAAGATGAGACGCTGTGTTGTCTTTGATACACTTGAAGGTGACTGTTACATCCAAAAGACGGAGTCGAGGGCTTCTGAGGCAGGCGGAAGGTGCCTGTTGCATCCAAAGATAGGGATGCTCGAGCCTCGTCTCCGTTATTCCGGAAGAGCCGTAGATCGGAATGGCGGTACAAGGTTCTCTCTTCCTGCAAAGTGGGGTTTCCCCACTTTGATCGTATCGAAAGCTGCTCCTTTAGCCGTGGTTTCGATCACGGTCTTCCTTCGGCTTTGGAGGCTCTTTCGAAGCCTCCCCTGGCCACAGCATTTGCGGTGCTCTTCTCTTCCTTGGTTCCAGCCAGAGGGTTAAATGCTTTGTATCGAAGCATTTATCGGGCGAGCCTGGTTGGAAGAGCGGCACATAACTGGGCTCTGCTCGGCCAGGTGAGCCTGGCTGGAAGAATTTGGCTGAAGGGATGCACATAACTGAGGTGCTGAAGAGATGATGGGATGCGCCTGGATGGAGGCGCATGATATCTGCTGCGCCTCACTGGTGGCGTATAGTGATGCTGCGCCTATCTGGAGACGCATGGTGGCCGCTGCGCTTATCTGAAGGCGCATGATGGCCGCTGGCTGTAGACTTAGGCTCTTTCTTTGTAAAAATTCTCCTTTGTACAACCTTTTCTAGACATGTAATAGACTTTTATATATAAAATGAAAAGTCCTTCAAATGTCTATACTTATTGACTTTGCTGTGAAGTTCTTCGTCTGAGTTCTAGCGCATGTAGTGTCTGGCGCATGGGCTTTCTGGTTGTGAAATTCCATGCTTCTACACTTAGTCCTAGGTATATAGGGCCGTTCGATATCCTGGAGCGAGTAGGAGATGTATCATATCGTCTCGCTCTTCCGTCGTCGCTAAGTGAGGTGCATGATGTATTCCATGTGTCCCAATTACGGCGGTACATCCTGGACCCGAACCATATCCTGGACCATTCGGAATTGGTTGTTGGTACCAACCTTTCGTATGAGGAGAGGCCCATGTCTATATTGGACCGGAGAGAGAAGATACTCAAGAACAAGACTATTAGCTTAGTCCGTGTTGCTTGGGGTCATCACTCTCTAGGTGAGTCAACGTGGGAGCGTGAGGACGACATCCGATCGCGATATCCCGATTTGTTTGACTCGTAAGGTATAATGTCTTCCTTATGCCTTATACTTTCCATCCCTTGCTTGCATGTATGATTGAACTACTTAGTATAGTTGTTGGTGCTTAGTGTAGCTTGTCGTGGCAATCTCCAGCTCCTTGATTAAATTCCGAGGACGAAATTCTTTTAAGGTGGGTAGAGTTGTCACCCCCGTTTTCCGTATTTCGTATTAATACTCGTAGTTAGATTTTGTCATGTATTTTTTTTATTATTATTTATTTATTTTCTCGACTTGAGAAATTTTGGGTTTTTCTCGTATTTTGGGTTTCGGCTCGGCTCAGTTTTAGTTGGTTGGTTTGGCTTGGTTTGATTTCAAACCATTGAAACACTTTAACCAATACTCCTCCCTCATTCCACCACAACCACCCTCATTAAATCCCCACCAACCTTTCTCTCTCCTCCATAATTTCCATTAATTTCTTCATCTTCTTCTTCCTCCTTCCTCCACCAACACCATAGGCAAGTGCACCTTGCCACCAAATAAGCACCACTTTTTATTTGTCCATTAACTAGATTAGGCCATGGGGAACAACATTAGAACTTGGCATTTTGTGATTTGGGGTCTCCATTGTTCTAGATCTAAGTTTTCTCTATTTTCAGATTTACAAGGTTTTGATCTATTTTGAGTTGGATTTTGTGGGTTTTCGTGTTCCTATGTTGGGGAGAATCAAATTTCACCCAAGATAGAACTTTGAAAATCCGGATTTGGAGTTGTGATGGCCAAGTTGTGGTATTTTGAAGTTTTGGAACCCATTGGAGCTCCTTCTCAACAATGGAGAAGAAGACCCCTCCAGCCGCGCTGTTTAGCGCTGAGCTGCCCTCCCCCTGCGTCGTGCTCTTTAGCGCTGGTCGGTGACCGTGCTGCCTTCGCCCGTGCGCGCTGTGCTGGGCGCTTGCTGGCCTGCGCCTGAGCGCGCCCAGCTGACCATGCAGCCCTCCTTTGCGCGCGTGCCCCTGCGCGCCTGGCCGCTGCCCGCTTGCGCGCGCGCCCTCGGCGTACTTGGCCCCTGCGCACTTGGCCGCGCCTCCGGCGCACTTGGCCCCTGCGCACTTGGCCGCGCCTCCAGCGCAATTGGCCCCTGCGCACTTGGCCGCGCCTCCGGCGCACTTGGCCGTGCCCCCTGCGCGCTTGGACCCTGCGCCCTTGTGCGCTTGGCTCCCCGTGCCCTTTGGCGCGCTGCGACCGTTTCTCGAGCGCGTCACTTGGCGCCGTTCGCCCGAGCCCCTTGCCTGGCACATCCTGTGCCATGGCTTCCCCTCCTGACCCTTGGTGTTTCCCCTGGGTTCTCGGTTTTCTCTTGCTGATTGTGTTTTCTAGGAGCTTGATGCCACAGCACGACTTGACTAACCCGACACGCCCTGACATGATTTTTTGTATTTTAATTATGGTTAGCATTCTCTGATTTTGGCAGTAACTTGTTGGGTGCTTGTAACTTGTGGCTTTTAACTTGTAACCTGCGACCTGTAATTAATCTCCTGTAACTTGATATCTTGATAGTGGCCGCCTCGGCGCACTCTTGACTTGACTCGACTTGATAACTGGTCGTACTTGACTTGCCCTGACACCGTGGGTGTTCTTCTTGTTGCCTTGTGCGAATCTACTTGTCGTATCTTGCATCATGTCTAGGACGTGACTCCCTGGACACCACGGCCAGGGACTCACGCTAAATTGGATTAGGCTAATGATTAGATCAAACTAGAACATGGAGAATTTCCAGTCACAAGTAATCTCGTTATCTGGGCGCTTTAATGGACTTGTAGCTTGCCGACGAGTAGAGCACATTTCCAGCACACTGTCATGTGTTGCACCTCTGAGTCACCTAAAGGTATATCGTCTCCTGGACGATGTACCCAACCATACTTTCAACCCGCGGAAGGATAACTAGATAGTCTGCAGGGCTTGGGACTGGGAAATTCTTACTGTATCTTGTTAGTAATTAGGCCTGTGATAACCCTAGTTAGTTAAAGTAGTAAGCCGTAGTAATTGCTTGGCCGCTTGTGAATGGATGTTGTCTAGCCCTGTCTAAGTCTTGTCTAATTCCAGTACCTGGTTCCTCTCGAACATGTTTGTTTTACTTGTCTTAACAATAAATGGATAGAGACAAGTGCTATTCAGGCGAAGGATTACAACCCGGTCCTTGTTTGGTTTACGGGTTGTAATCTGGCTCCCGGAATGGTTCCATGTCCCTAGTCGTATATTGTCCTGCTGTACTTTTATTACTTGTACTTTTCTTCCATTTTCTTATGTTCTGATATGCTGGCCTTTGTTCTTATTTCGTGGCCTCCTTTGTGGCACTTGCTCTTTCTGGGGTATGACCCAGCTGGTTTTGTGTGGCCAGATTTCGGAACAGCACCCGAGGATCTACCGAACCTCCAGCCCGATGGTGGCAACTAGAAGGAACCCGGGCTACGAGTGGATTTTCTATTTTGTTTCACCCACTACATTATAAATTTATTCTTTTGAGGCGTTTAGCCGACGAGCACCTGTTAGCTCGATGCATCTTTACTTACTGTCTGCCTACGGGCTGTAAACATGATTAACAAATCCTAGGGTTGATCATATATGACTTAGCTCTTGCTAGTCCTCGTATTTTGTATGACTAGCTTCATGATCAACTGAATATATAATATTTGGGATGCCTTTTATTGTATATTTGGTGATCTAACATCTTGTAACTATATTACTTGTTGAGATTGAGACAATAGGCTGGACCTTAGGAGACCGTTGGCTTGTAGTAAACCCTCATATCTAGACAGTCATGACCGTATAGCGAGGTGGATTTTATTTCAATATACGTAGCTGGCTATGTACGTCCCCGCTCTCCAGTATTCTGGTTCTGGGGCGTCACAGAACTACAGGCGTTACATTTACTCCTTCTAGGTTCTAAGTCTTGTTCTGATTGTGAACTAGAAGATTGGCCATGGGAACTTGTAGAAGAAGCTAGGGAAGAACTTGAGGGGTTGGAAGAAATTCTATCCTTAAAAGGGAATATATTCTTAAAGTAAACAACATCTCTAGCTTCTATAATGGTATTATTAGAGATTTCAATCACTTCAGAATTTGTCACTAGAAATATATTGGCATTGC